>JAVCKT010025664.1:5014-15129 GCA_032273925.1 Rhynchotus rufescens
GTTGAATTCATTAAAAAAGAAAGTAATTTTCTTGTGATTAGCACAGGTCTTTTGCTTTCCCTGTAAAACTATTTTCATCAAAAAGCCATAGGTGCAAAATACAGAAGCTAAGCAAATATAACACAGAATTTGTTGTGGAAAATCTATGAGATATTTCTTGTAGAAACAACTCAATTCTCGTAGCTATTAATGGAGCTTAATTATCTGTATTACTTTTCCGTATCACCACTTTCCATACAAAATAGTGCAAAACGAAAGCTGGTAACCGAATTTTTTTAGCACTAAAGGATTTTGCTGTATCGTGCATTCATGAAACGAAATCTTTGGAGAAACTTTGAATTAGTGTTCTCGTCTTTGGGCACTAGAGGTCACCAGTGCTGCAGACACGGGCAACAGATTGGTTTTTTACGATCTTGAGTAATACAGAGAGAGGCCTCAATCCGTCTCCTGTGACTTTCATTTAAGTTGTTACTGGAAGTTCTTTGGCGTTTCATTTTTTGGAAGAGTGAGAAGATTAAACTATTTCTTTCAAGCACGATATGTCTCAGATGTATAGCTGTGTATCTATTTGAAAGGGATGGGTGTCTCTTGCAAATATGATTTATTCGTCCCTCTGATACTTGAGAGTTCCTTGGCTGATACCTGCTGTATTTGAGCTCTGAGTAATGTTGTTGAGACAGAACCACAGAACACCCAGCAGAAACACATGTTGTTTCAAATGAAACAGCATGGCCCATTTCAAGAAAGAAACAGTGCTCCTTTACTGGTTCCATGTGTGGTGTGTGAAGGGTTCACTGAAGCAGAACATCCAAGAACACCAATTGCATTTTTTGAGTAAGAGACCACACCACCTCGTAATACATTCAGGACTTTCCATTTCTGTGAGTGATACTTATGACAAATACCCCCAAGTCCCTCTGTGTGAGAAGAGGCAGAAGTGCTCAGAAATGAACACGATCTGCTAGAACACACTCATTCTTTAGAGGAAAATACACCCAGATGTTTGTTTCCAGAAGACAGAAATGTAGATAAAATATGTTATACCACATTATTAGCTAAACTTAACAACCTTGAAGACTATATGCTATATCAACTACTCATGTAACATATGATACTAACACAATCCTAAAGAGAGAGTAGGCTTTTTACTGGTGCTTCATTTTATAAAAGCATGCAACTGGTACAATCTAACACAAAAACTACTGGAATTATGAAGATCGGCTATAAGATCGACTACTACCTTACAGAAAGTCTTCTCTGTACACTGGACATTATCCTATGTTAAATACCAGCTCAAAGACTATTTTGGCAAAGGATTTCATACAATTTTGAATACTAAGCCTACCACAGATTGAAATTTTGGTGAGAAGTCTACTCAAACATGATAAATCTACATTAAGTAGCAATATCGCATAGCATTCTTTCATGCTTACTTTCTTCACATAGGTTTCATCTAACTCTGAACTTCTTTTACTTTGAGATACAATATGCAAAGAATTCTTTAACATATGCAAAGTTAAAAATTAGGCAGGCAGGAGAAATCTTACCCTTGAAACAAGTAAAAACAACTGGACACTGTATGTTATATATTTTCACTACTTCGTTTAAAAGAGCATATTAGTGTACTTAAAACACTTCAGGTTGTGTGTTATTTATGATGCTGTAAACACAGAAAAGCACAGAAGTCACATTTTCCACTGCATCCAGGAGACAAAATTAAAATTAGAGCTATTGGAATCTGCTTTATGAGTTGTGTGAAAGGTGTAACTAGATGCAGTGCTACAAACCTCACTCTACAATATCCTATGTACTGCAAATCCTAGATAGTTGTTAAAAAAATGTGTTATGTATCAAGCTACATTGAGACTTCTGGCCATGTTCAGACTCTTTTACACCATTATGGAAGGAAAGCTAAGGTATGTGTGAATGTAGCCCATGTCATATATATCCTCATATTAGTGAGACACTGCAAGATATAAGTTAACTTACGATCAAAGGTGAGGGGGGAAGACAGCTCAGCTCAACAGTAAGGCTCAAGGCTCTCAAGTGTGAAGCTTTCATGATCTGGGATGCAGAACTGGGTGCAGTGTCTTTCTTTGGTTGCTCCTTCAGCTTCTGCCCATGGGCTTCTTCCCTCTCTTCTGCTCTGCCTTCTCCTGCTAGACACCAGCAAGAGAGAACACCAGCACACAGTGATAGCAGCACAGTGCAGCATAAGTGCAATACTGCCATGTCCCTGCCCAAACCAAGGCATCTCTTACTCCAGGGCAGCACGTGCAGGAAGGAGGATGATGGGCCAGCAACAGCTGAGAACTCTATCCTTTCATGGGGAGTTCACTGTGGGACAAAACTGCCCAACAGCATCAGTACCTTCCAGCTAAGTAGTCTTCCTTGACAGCAGTGTTTTATCCCGTTAGCCTGAACTAGACTTCTTTAAACTAATGTTATATTCTACCTTAATCTTAGTGCACTCTCATCAAGGCAGTACTTGTGAAGAAAGGGACTTACTGGACTATAAGGTACAGCTCTATAACCACTTTACACCACCACCTCCAACAGCAACATACTGTTTTTCGGACGGATCAGTTCTCTGTAGTCAGGCAAGCATAGTACAAGACAGCAATTTCACAGGAAGGGAAGGAAGGAAGGATGGGACTGGACCTCTTGGCAAGTCTGAATTAGCTTGACTGAAAAGTCATCACTGAATTGCAATATATATTTTTATGAATATGCCAATGAAAAGACAGAAATTGGCATGAAAATATGTGAGCAGGTCCTAAACTTCCTCCTTTGTGCAAACCATCCAAAGATACTGATGTTCCAGATATGCTACCAAGCTCATCCCAAGCTTTTTGGATGTGGGTCTCAGCAGAAGGCAAGAACATTAGCATGTGAGATGGGGCAATGTGGCTGGGTTGAAGGAACTAAGAGTTTTTTTCTTTGATGATCTCAGGGAAGCTTCTGACATTTTTACTGTACTAATTTACTGCAGTTTTCATATCTGGTGAATATATATAGGTTCTGGAAAAGCTCTTGTGTATTTACATAAATCTGCTATAAATAAGACTCATTTACCTTCATCCACCCATCATATAGCTATGGAACTAGAGGAAGTAAATATTGGACCTGGCAAATATAATATTTTATGCTTTCTGGTCCCTTCCTACTTTCATAACTTTCATCATCTTTCCAAATTATGTTTCTATTTCAGATGTTCAGTTTTCTGTCTAAAATGTTTGCATGATGAGAAAGCTGCATTCAGCTGAAAAAGGGACTCTGGTTGGAGAATATATGCTCAGGTTACTGAACCCTATAGATGGGCCAAGGGTATCAGTTTTCTGAATCTTTCCTCTGAGCAGCTGAGTCCCTAATTGCGCTTGTCAGAGAGTCAATAGGTTGCCCAGTCTTTGGCCTTGCTTTAGCTGTTTTGTGCTAGCCCTGCAGGATAAGGTAGCTCTGAAGTTAGTTTACTCTGCCACATGCGGTGCTCTGCAAGGCTCATGGGCAGCTCCCCTCCCCTAGCTCTGATTTGTGTTGAAGGGAAAAGCCCAGAGGAGCCCGGTTGCTTGAGCTTCTTAAGAGCTTTGACTTGCCCAATAGGTGGGTAAAATTGGGCCTATTAAAATTGTTCAGACTTGAGACCTGAGCAGAGAGTCCTGCAGCACTGGGTGGGTGACAGAGGTGGCCTAGAGCTCCCCATGTGCTTTGCTCCTGGAGGTCAGTATGCATCTGCAAAGAAAGCTGTGCCGTGCCAGCACTGAAGTTAACCATCTCGGTTACCTTTGCTGTCAGAGTCCCCGCTGCCAAGGCAGGAATGCAAGTACAGGCTGATATCCAGCTGCCCTGAGACTGCGTAGCTGCCGGGCTGCAACAGAAATCAACTTATAACACTGAGACTATGTTGGTGGGGGAAGGGACGGCACTATATCCATGGCCACCCACTGCCTAGAAAAAGTCTGGCAACAGGGATGTTATTCTTGTTCCATTGGCAATCATGGGACTTCTGCTAGACTTGATCCTAAATGAATGCATTTTTCTGACCCAGAGTCCTTTTATGTGGTTCGGCGTGGAAAAGTGCCATGGTATTTGTCACAAAAAGTCCTCGCTGGCTAATCTGTTTTTAGGATTGTTGATGGTTTATAAATTAGAATTATTAGTCAAACATTGCTCTGTGTGTGCAACCTCCTAGTACAGACTGGGACCGCAGGGCCAGCATTGATCCACCTTTCTATCTAACCTAAATTGCTCTGACACAAGGGAAACGCTGGCAGAGCAAAAATGTAAGGGGACATAAGCATTTTACCTCTTGAGCTGCTGCACAGACCACTGGACATTTATACAACATCTCCAGTGAAAGTCAATTCATTATGCAGTTAAGCCTTGGCAAGGCCCTCTTAAACGTGCCATATGCTCTGTGCTTTCTGACAACAAACCAGCTTGCTGTTTCTAACCACGCTGAACACTACCACGGCAGATGAAGAATTTAAAAACTATAGAGACAAAATTGGATGAGCACACTAGTTCACATGAATCAGTGGACAAGTCCTTCAGCAGTGCAACAGGTTGCCGTGCCTGATGTAGGACGTCCGTCCCAGGTTTGGGCTGACAGAGGCATTTAGTGGTGAAGACTCCTACACAGGTGGCTGTCAACAAATCCCCAGTCGGGGAAGTTCTGATCCTGGGAGCAGACTGAAATAATGAGGCAATGAAAGATGGCAAGCATTTATACACACCTACCTACTATTTTGCTTGCCTGAGTTCCAGGTGTCATCCATTCTCCAGATTTCTTGTTTATCAGGTTACCGTGAGGATATCTTGGGCTAAATTCTATGAGAGCTGTAGATCTGAGTCTTGAACCTTAGAGCTGCTCAAGTCAGTAAAAATATCTGCTGCAATTACTTGCCATTCCACATCTGGCTGCCGTGCTTTGGCGCCTCTTTGCCACTTCTTTGAACGGGCTCCTCGCAAGGGCCCGTTATCATTTTTTGCCTTAGACTTGGTGAGTGCTTTCTGGATAGACTTTTTTCGGTCATACTCACAAAGATATCCACGGCTTGGGAAAAATTACTTTATTGACCTGTACTTTTTCTGGTGATTGAATCCAAATTCTGTACATTCCACTCTTTTCCAGGAACACTAACTACAAAATTAATCCAACGTGCAAAACAAAGGACAAGTCTAAGGATCAAATGGAAAACAACCCACTTGTTTACACTAAAGCACAGTTTAGCACTGAGAGTAACTATGCTTGACTTCCCCCACGCACACATTCAATTTCATTTAAGAACTTACTAAAAATATTTGCTTTGATACGCATTTCAGCTGAAGGATTTCACTCTCTCTTCGTTCACAAGACAACCTTAAATATGCATGTTTGGCAAAAGACATCAAAATGATTTGAAAGGTTTGTATTAATCACAGTTACATTAAGGTGCGGGCTAACTACCTAGAATTAAAAAAAATAGAAAGAAAAACTTCTAGTTGATTTTCCATAACGTGTGTGTATGTATGCGGTGTCACTTTCCAGACAATTTCTCCGGGGTGTTTGATATTGTTGCTTTTTGAGCTATGTTTTGAGGGATGCTACAAAGCTGTGTGAAAAATCAGTTATTCTATTGTGGTAAAACTTCTAGACACAAATTGGAATTTTCTTTGCCAAAATTGGTTGTTCAATTCCTTGCGCAGAGGAGGGTGCTGAAGCGATGACTTGAATGGACTGAATGCTCACCTAGCCATGCAGAACAGAACTCACAGTTGTTTTATTCCTTTCCACCTCACAAGGGAAAAAAAATGCCCAGAATTATGGTATTTCTGTAAAAGACACACATAAATCTCTGAGTGGAGCTTAGACTTCCTGGGCTTTTTTGCTCAATAGAAGTCTTCGTGGCATAGCACCAAAAACCCTTCTGTCCAGCTAGACAAGGAGGAAGTGCTCTCTCTCCCTGCTAAAACTTATGGGGAAAAGTTTACCATTTCCAATAGCCAAATTATTTCAGCTGAAAGGGATTGATGAATGTAGGTAAGTCTTATATCTGTATCTTTATATGGATAAGGAACTGATTAAACAGTTGGAAAGAGAAGGTCAGGGTCAAGAACAGGTTAATCGTGGCAAGAGATTATCAAAGGAGTTCTGCAGCTCTCTGGGCCAGAGCATGCTCTGTTCTACTTATTTATAAATGATTTAGAAAAGAGGCAAACAGTTTACTGATGAAATAAAGTTATTCAAGGTAGCAGAAATGAGGGCTGCTTGAAAAAACTGTAGAAAAGTCTTACTAATGTGAGTGACTGAGTGATAAGGTGTCAGGGAGATCCAATATTGATACATGTAAAATTATGTCTACATAATAAAGCAACCTTAACTTCATACACAAAATGAAGGGTTTTGAGATGACTGCTATTACTAAGGAATGAGATTTTTGCCTTATAATGAACAGCTTAAAGCATCAGCTCAATGCTCAAAAGCAGACAATTTAAAGAATTGATATTAAAAGACATGGAGAATAAAGCAGGGAACATAATCACATCACTGTGTTCATCCACAGGAAATCTACTTCTTTAATCCAGTGTGCTGTTCTTGTCCCCTCCCCTTATGCAGGTTATAGTAGAACTGGAAAGGTTTCAGAGCATGGTAAGGATGATGAACAACATAGAATGGCCTGCATGCGACAATGTATTAAACAGGCCAGAACTCTTCACATTTGGAAAAAGACAACTAAGGGTGAGAATTCATATTCTTTATAAAATAAATGGCACACAGAAAGTGAAGAGGGAAATGGATTGATCATGGTGTCTTCTAGTGTGAAATGCAGGAGGACACTACGACACACAGAGATTGCATCTCTGGCGCAGGAAGTCCCCGGACCACAAACTGCTGGAGACTGAGAGTGCCCTGGTCACACAAGGGGGCTGGGTCGCCCTGCTCTTCTGCTCCCCTCTCAACAAACACCAATGTCAGCCAATGTGCCAGAGCACATATGGGCTTAGAGGAACCTTTGGGCTCATCAAGTATGACTGCTCTTATGCTCAGTACCTAAGTTATTTCAGCCGTTAGGAAAGAAGGATGAAAGGGCAAGCAGACTTAACCTGTATGAGAGTTTGAGCTATTGATACACAATTAAGAGAATTCATTTCATGTAGAGTCGATGACAGTGGCGCTGTGCTCAGCTTCAAAAACAGCAAGCATAAAGCAAACATCAAAGAATGATCTGCAGCCATGCCTATAATGAGCAGCTTCTTGTGCTTCCTTGTTACCAGCTGGGCATGGTGGATGGACAACAGACATGTCTGTGTAGACCAGAAAAAGCTCTGCAGTAACAATAGATGACAACATGTGAGACTGCAGCACCAGTGCTGCATGTGCACAGAGTAAGCTAAACTGCACAAAGCACCAATCTGCTGTACATTATACCATGCCAGTGAACATGCTTTATCTCTGCCTACAACTACAGCTAACTGAGGATGGGCACCCATTCGTCCTCATCTTTTACAGGTCCATGCTGCCAGAAAGAGGTGATTTTCAAAGTGTTAACAAGGTGCAAGGTAGAAGCTCTCAGGGATGAAGCATTATTTCCTTTTTCTAAAAGCACTGAGCATGTGAAAAGAAAGAAAAATGCAAATCGCTGAAGAACACAAACTTACAGACTGTACAGTTCTGACCATCACATGGACTGTCATTTGCAGGAATTGACCATACATACCAAGCAAATCTATGGAGAAGTGAAATAAAGTTAGAACCTATGAAGTATGCAGGGCTGAATCTGAGATGTTAACTTGGTTAAAATACTTCCCGCTTGGCTTTGCTTAGCTCTTCCCTCAGTTTAGCTCCTCTCAGTTAACCAGTCCTGCTTTTTTTTCAGGATTTCACATAAAATTTTTTGAGGATATTTATAATTAACTTTGATTTACTGTAATTAATTTGGAAAACACACATTTCTCCACATCTAGCTAAGCCTATATGTATCTTATTTTCTCTTTTTTTCATAACCTTTCTTCTCCTTTTGTTTAAAAGTCTCTAAAAAATCTCATACTAGAGATACTCATAGATACTGAGTAGAGCAAAACAAGAGGAATTTCATGAGCAGGCCTAGAAACCCTGGCTCTAAAATACAGAAATAACTAATTTTAACATTAGCTGCAATTGCTCATACGCCACTGCCTCAGTCATGGTTTTACACTGTTTACAAGAAAAGGAAAGGAATGGTCAGCATAAGTTGTGGAAAGCATGAGTGATCCTGGTGGAATGGGCATCATGTACATTGCTCATCAGTGAGACATCTGCTTTCAACTATGAGGCTCTCAACAACTGATCATGATATCTAAGTACCAAAGTTAACTCTGGTGACAGTCTCAGAATTTTTCCACATCAGTCTTGTCATCCTCCATTAGCAGTGCTGCCCATGCCAATCTGCTTGAAAACTACCCCGTGGTCAGCCTGCGTGCACGTCTGACTGACTTCAAACTTGTAGCTACCACCCCTGCATTTCAGTCGTCACGCCAGGATAGCCACCGTGACTGGGACATCACAGGCCTAAATCCGACTAACCTGAATGCTGGACAGGCAAGTAGTATTACATCTCTGAAAAGGAATTAACCCAGAGAATTTTCCTCTCCATTTTGCTGAAAACTTACCCTGTAAATAACGAACTACACAACACAGGCCTGAATGATACCAGGGTGCATATTGCCAGCAAACAGGTTTGTTAGTACACAGGAAGGTTTACAGTGCAGAAAAAAATAATTAAATATCCTTTGAAGGAACAGTCAGCAGTATTGCAGACAAAATGCACACAATCTCAAAACACCAGAGTTTTTGTCTATAGGTAACTGGGAAGGAGTCGTTGTTTATATAGCAGTCTTATCCCAAAAGGCTACCACATATAATACTCTCACTGACTTTAATAGTTATAGTAGGTGTAGATTTATAGTCGGGGTGTAAGGATGTTTCAGTCTTCACCTCTTCACCTCTTATTAGCACTTGTCTCCTACTTCCTTGCCACAGTTTAAGCAGTCCCAGATGCTCTTCAGTACCAAAGCTCCCCTCTAGCTCCCATAAAACCAGAGAGAAAGTTATGTCATGGAGTATATCATGGGACTGAAGGAAATAGGGCAGGAGTGGAAAGGGGAAGGATTCTCCATGGGATATGACCTGATGAACAGAGCGTAGTCGCAGTTCGCTGTTAGTATCAGAGTTAAATCTAACCTTTCCCTGAATATATAAAAATTTACTAGCTTAATGTTTTTGTTATTGCCAATAGCTTCAACAAAACTCTGTGCATTTAATTTAATTTCTTAGGAAGGAATGTTTTTATAATGACAGTGAAAGGATAATGCACATTAATAACCTAAGCATCTGAAACATGAATAAACAAAACCATATACAACTAAAACAACTATAAATTTTCCACTGCCTTCATGAATGAATCTGCTTAGGCATTTTTAAATTAGAGCAAACTAATAGCAAACGATAACTGTAGCGATTAGGATAAATGAAACTATGAAATCTTCATATAATATAAAAGAATCAAAACTACTGCCATTTCATCAGAATAAAAAATGCATGTGATTTACTTTATCCTAACATCGCCTTTTAAAAATATCACTTACACTGCTCTAAATCTTGAAGAGGTTCCTACAAAACATCTTGTGCTGTAAAATAACATGGGAAAATGGATATAATTCCCTCTAGAGATGAATATATTCTTCTCAGAGTACTGCAAACTTTGCAGTTAAAAATGATACTTTCCACAATGCTGTGGTAAACAGGCATTTTAACTTATCATAATCTGGCTATAATTAAAAAAGATGGGTTAGTCACTATGTCTCTCTGTAGCCCAGCCAGAAGGTAAAGATTCATTTAAAGATATGCGAGTACCTCTCCAGTATTCTTTTCTTTAGTAGCCAAATGCCTCTCCCTCTTCTGGCAACCATACTCAGTCAGTCCTCATTATTGTGGAGCCTGAGATTCTGCCTGCAATATTACTACTCAAGCAGCATGAAAGGGGCAATTTGATAAGACAATGATATACAGGCATTGAACACCACAGGTAGACACTTTTGAAATGACCTCAGTTTTTTTTCTAACTCATTCCTACAAGAATAAATAAAAGCCACAACAA
>JAVCKT010025666.1:0-20312 GCA_032273925.1 Rhynchotus rufescens
GCGTGGCCGCCCCCTGCGAACCGGCCTGGCCCGGAGAGCGCGGCCCGGCCCGGGAGAGCGGGACCCGGCCCGGCCCGGGAGAGCGCGGCCCGGCCCGGGAGAGCGGGGCCTGGGAGAGCGGGACCCGGCCCGGCCCGGGAGAGCGCGGCCCGGCCCGGGAGAGCGGGACCCGGCCCGGCCCGGGAGAGCGCGGCCCGGCCCGGGAGAGCAGGACCCGGCCTGGGAGAGCAGGACCTGGCCCGGCCCGGGAGAGCAGAAGCCGGCCCGGCCCGGGAGAGCGGGGCCCGGCCCGGCCCGGCCCAGCTCCGTGCACACCCCCAGGGGGACCCCATTTCCCCGGGACGGAGGCGCCGGCTGCGGCGCGACCCACGTGGCTGCGGGCGAAGGAAAACACGAGAGCAGGCCGGGTACATGGATAAATATATTAGTAAATAAATATATTTCTGAGCACGTCAGCATATTCACACATCTTGGTTTCTATCGGACATAAATACAAGTTTTGCATATATATATATAAAACCTTTTTTTTTTTTTTTTTTTTGAGGGTGGGGTCATAATTTATTCCCAAGCCCCAAGAGCCAGGACAGACTCTGCAAAACAAAAAATAAAACAAAATAAAAAACAGAATAAACAAAAAACGAAACTATATTCACATTTCCAAAGGATCTGAACGTTAACAAAGGCAGGAGAATAGGGGTCCGGCTGCACCCGGCACCCGGGGCCCAGCAGCGACGCTCTGGGTGCGGACAGAGAGTTCGGGGTGCTCCGTCTGCCCTCACGTCTTCCCCCGTGGCTTTGCCTGGCTCCAAGGAAGCAAAATGAGCCCTCGCTTTGCAGTGATGCTGAGGAAATTCGGGAGCCGAGCTCAAGGACGTTGACCACCCAAAACTACCGCTCGCCAACGCGAGCGCTGCTGAAACGCAGAGGGACCGTTTCCTGTTTTCTCAGAGACTGCTTCTTCGTGTCCCTTCTGCGTGGCCAAGAACCGCGGCTGCAGAAGAGGGTTTGAAAAAGACACCCCCTTCCTGGAGAGCTCTTCGCTCTCTTCCCATGTGAGAACCCGCCCAGAGGCACCTGCACAGCCCGTTCAGCCCAGCGAGTCCCGGGGAGGACGCTCAGCATCCAGGGGGTCCGTTGTCCAAATGGAAAGTAGCAGCAGCGTAACATCGGAAAATGCAAACACTTTGGAGCGGGCACGGCCCTGCACAGCCCAGGAATACTGCAGGAGGGAGTGGAAAGGGTTCCTTGTTACTGACCGCCAACTCCAAGAAGCTTGGGCCTTGCTGCCAAGTCCTCCTTTTTCAGTCTAAGGAGGGGAAGCCAGGAGCACTTTTTGACTTCAGACTGGCTGCCAGCTTCTGTGAGGCACTGAAATGCATCCGTGGAGACTCTCAGGCTTCTCAGCTCCCAAGGCAACGTGTGGGAGCCCAGTTAATCTTGGCTGAATGCCCGAACTTCATGAGAGCCAGAGAGCAGCCGGACTTCCAGCCTTCCCCTCTGTAAAACCCTTTGAGCCCTCCAGGATGGTCAGGCTAGTTAGGATTATCCCTATGACATACGCACAACTCCTGATTTTTCCTCTACTTTTAGAATGAATTCCCTACAGGGGAGAAAACAGCTGGGCCTGTGTCTTCTGCTTGCTCTGTATGACAGAGAAGAACCTGCAAGGGTTAAGATAGAACCTTCTGGATTCGTTTATGTTAGGAAATCAGCTCCTCACAAGACAAGAAAATGAACACTAGGAAGGGAATAATGTTTTGTTTAAAATTCTGTTATTGGTTGTTATTGGTTATTGGTTGACTTGTCAGCGTTGGTGACTGATGAGCAGTTGAGACAAAGATGCCACCCAAAGATGCAGGGGAGCAACCTGAATCTGTAAAGAGCTTTTATCACCCAGAAAGGAAGGTGAGGCAGGGCCAATCGGACGTGGGAGCACCTAGGCAGTGCTCTCTGTCAAGGCGGGGAAGAAGCAGGTACTTGGAAGGAAGATATAAAGGCTGGTCACAGAGTGGACAGGGGACAGTCCGTCCGCACACTGAGTTTCATGATGTCTGGAGTCACCATAATCTCCACCACAGTATTGCTGCAAGTGCTGCATTAACATGAGAGCTCGGGGTAGCCTTGCTGGCCACGGGATGCGCACTCCGCACAGAGATCTGCCTAATTCTTTGGTCTGCATTAGGGTTTCGGGCAATGAGCACCACAGCCTAATTCCCTGTACTATGAAAGCTGTTTGGATTTTATGGTTTTGGATTTCCCAGTCTTCATTTTAGTTGAATATCTCCTAATTAAGAGACATGGGAAAATTCAGAATTAATGATTCTCCCAAGATGAAAGAAAACCAAGGAACAACAGGTGAATTAACCCAGAGTCTAGAAATTTCTCAAGCTTTCTCTCTCCATCACAAACATGTTAGAAAAGGGAGAAAAGTATTCTGAACCATTACTTTGCAAGATCATTATAAAAGTGTCTCATACAAATAAGATGGGACTTCTTGGGTTTTGCTGAAGCTTATGAGTTTGCTTTGAAGCCACAAGAAGATGGGTTTTGCTGTGTGTTTGGGCAGTGAGAGAGGAAGAGAAGCAGCAGGAACTGTGTGCACACAAGGATTCCCTGCAAGTCCAGTCTGGGCTCATCTCAGATTTGAAATACACCTGACAAATGTGTTGCTCCCAACAGCACTGGCCAGAACACCCATTTTGAGAGGGAATGGAGGAGTTCAAGGATATTTGTTCACATTAGCAGGCGAGCTGGTGCATTCTGAGCAGTGCAGAGCCTGATCCCTGGAAATGGCCCTGTTCCTTCGTCTCTCCTGCAGTTGGCAAAACTCAGCAAATGGCCAAGACAGTTTCAGCTGAGGGGCAGTGAAGTGACAGCAAGTAGGGAGAGCTGTTAGTTTCCCATGAGGTTTGGAAAAGCACCCTGCAGGGCAGACCTGCGAATGCACAGGGGAAAACTACCTCGTTCCTGTGTCTGAAATAAGAGGGGAAAAGTTAAATGAAGAAGTTTGGCTTTTCACCTAAGTGAGGAAATGAAGTCAGGAGCTGCCAGGCTACGGAAAGCCATTCCTACAGCTTTTGGTCTCAAAGGTGTGTTCATTTTCTGAAGTATCTAGCAATGCCTTCTATGGCATGAACATGCCAGAAGAGCAGCTTGCACTCGCTCTTGTGAGCTCTCCAGCTTGAGACTCCCAAGGCAAGTCTCTGAGTGAGCTTAGCCATGCAAACAGATGATGCTGGAAGATGAGCTGAAGATGGGCTGTCTGTGCCTGGGAAACAGGACTCGGTGTTTGTGTGACCACAGCACTATGGGGACAAGAGTGCAGAGCACAAGGGAGTATCACGTTACTTATTTGCCGTTTGCATCTTGGTCTGGGCTGTGTATTTATTACATGGCCTGCGTAGAGAGCAAGGTGTGAGCTCCACTCCTGCTGGTATTCTGACCTTCCTTATCCACTCCAGGTCTCTGTAGTGAGCAAATGAGCCAGTCTTTTATTAAACTGAGTGTTCATGGACATCGTGGACCACCTCTTCAGATCCTGCATTCAGAAAAAGAAAAAGAAAATGTAAACTCTCTCTAACTGAACCCTTCAGGATCTTGTGGCTGCTAGAGTCTTAATTCTGCAATACAGAAAACAGATACTGCTGTGAAAGCCACCAGGTTTGTCCCAGCATTTTGGAGGGAGCTTCCTGGCCATCTCCTCATGAGTTTATTCCTCTGAGTTAATGAACAATCAAACCTACACATAAGACAGCAAACTACTCCCTGGACATTTCAGAAAATACTGGCTAAGGATATGGTGCCTGCCACGACCCACCGTGCTGCCAGATGGCTTTTTGGTGTTTACAATGTGAGGAAAACCTGAACAGACATTTCAAAAATTCTTAGTAACTGACAATAACACAAATTCACTTCCACACAGTGCCTCAACCGTACTTCCCATGCACAGGGGACAGCAACAGAAGAAACCCCAGAAAACAAACGGAGTGTGCAGGGGCTGTGTGCCTGCAGAAAGGAACACACGAGGGTTTCACGGAGCCGAGCTGCACAAAGTGCTTGGAGTTCCAGCAGCAGTCAAGCCCTCGAGAGGAGGTTGGCCACGAGCGCCCATCTCGCAGGCCTGCCAGCAAGGACGGCAGTTCGTGCTCTTCACCAGCTCCTTCTGCCCTGTGAATTATTTATTCAGGCCGAATCGTTGACACTGAAACATTTCAGCCTCAGGGCTGCCTAGGAACTGTGTGCCCTGCCTTAGGAACCTGCCTTAGATCTTCCCTGGCTCTCTCGCGTGCCTGGGCGCTCACGCACATGGTCCCTTTCCCATGTGTCCCTCTAGCCCACCTAGAGCTCTCACAGTCTAAGCATAGCCCAGGTAATGCAGATGTGCATTATTTTTACATTGCCCTTTCCTTTAATGTTTTTGAATTCAAAAGGAAAAAAAGAAAAAAAGCCTATCTCAATATTTGCAGAAGCATTTCAAAAGAACTTTTAAAAATAGGCGCAGCAAATTTTGGTTCGTTATAAGTTATTCGCCAGCCACAGAACCTCTACAAATTAAATATATGGGAAGGAAACAACTAAATGAGATTCAGCCTTGAAAATGCAGCAAATAGATGTGGGAAAATTAATGCACAGCCAGAGCATTGTACATACACATGTTAGCAGAAGATGTATTTTGGAGTATCTGGCATCTGTGATTTGTATAACCAGTACACTGAATAATCCATTGCTAATTTCTGTTCCTACACAGAACACAAAAGCTGCTTCACAGCTTCCATCGCTCTGTGATCAGGCAGAAACCCCGAGTCCAAACTATTAAATTATAAACTACATAATTATATATAAACTATTAAAATATTTTGTGACAACTCCGCCTGAGTGAGTGCCCTCAGCTTCCAGAAGAGCTTTATGGGCAGGAAGGTCCATCAAGCTGAACGCGCGTGCAGCACATGCCGAGGTGGCAGAACTTGGCTCCTGACCCCGCAGGGTTAAGGACCCCAGGGACTGCACTCACGTTGGTGACACCGGTGGAAACCCTGCTCCTTGGGTGCTGTCTTTTAACAGAGAGAGTCTTCTGCCCTCTAGTCCCTTCCTCCCAGGCAGTCAGGAGCGAAGAAGGGACACGAAGGAGCGAGGCTAAGAGGGAGCGGGAGAGGGGCCCGTGCTGACACACACAGTTCCCAGGAGGGGCAAGCAAGGGACTTGAGCACCCTGTGCCGGGAGGAATCCAGCTGCTTGGGGATGAGATCAATGCCCGGGGGTCTCCGGGAAGCCCTCGGGCTGTATCTCATGCCCACTCCCTGATTTCTCTTAAGGGATGCGTGCAGCATTGCTCAAGGACAGGATCCTTCCGTGACACGTCAGTGCTGTAACTTGCAGGGATGGTGTCCGAGGTCAAAGCAGCAGGCACAGCTTCACGCGAACCCCCATGGAGGAGCGAGCGGGGTGCTGGAGGAGGCTGCCCAAGCCTCAGGGCAAGCGAGGGGCTAACCCTGGCCGAGCTGCGGGCAGCGCCGCCCAGGCCAGCGCGTGCCGCTCCCTGCCAAGGGGCTCCCCGGGGACACGGAGCACCGGCCTCGGCCCGCACCTGGGCGACGATGCACCCGGGGCACCTCAGCCCACAGGATGCCGCCGCTTCCCGAAACCCCGGTTTGGGACTTCCCGAGCCACAGCCCGTATTTGCATCTCTCTGTGTGATAGCTCTTGATCTAGGATCCCGAGCCCAGTTTAGCACCTCCAAGCTGTGGGCGAGGAGCAGCACGACGTCGGTGCGCGCCCCGCGCTGCCTTCCCCGCGGCTCTGAAGCTCCCGGCTCCCCTTTGATGCCAGGAGACACTCTGCTATAAGCAGCAGTGATTCATATCTCCTACCTTCCTTCCCCCCTACTCGCCATGACTTCACAGATCAGTTTCACATCCTTTCCACATGAAAGTCTCTATTTTCTTTCTTTTTTGCTCAAACCTCACATATTTATGCACTTTTCCCAATTCTGCTATCACTTCCCTTGAGAAGGGGTGACAAGAACTTGGTGGTGGGTCCTGGAGGTGACTGTGCCACCCCCAGTACTTGGTGTCACTTTCTGCTTGCTCTTGTTCAGTCCCCGGTTTCCCCAGTGCTCTGCCTCTGGGCCAGCTCCGCGCAGCAGGTCCGGGTGGTGCTGACCGGGGTAACGCCTCGCTGGGACATTTAGCAGCAGTTCTGTTCACGGGTGCCATTGGTGCCTTTTACACAGCCCTTCACCTGCCACCTTGTACCCGCTAACTCCCTAACAGGAGATCCTGTCCCGACGCTTCGACCAGCTGTACCGCCGACAAGAGCAACTTCTGCCAACTTTGTTAGCTCCTTTCCTCCTCCAGGATATTTTTGAGCTGACTGAAAAATGCTGTCAGTTGGGAGAACTCTCCTTTGCTCCATTTCCTAGTTATTTTCCTCCACTAAAACTGCTCCGCACTTTTCCTCTTATTTTTTATCCAGTTACTTACCCAGGAGGGGACCTTCTCTTTGATCCTTTGAGGATTCGTCCCGCAAAGGCCTGCAAAGGCCTGCAGGGTGTTCTCCCTGCTGATAAAGGCTGTGCTGTCTCCTCCCCAGACTCCACGTTTCCAGTATCTACAGGCCAGGCTGTATTTAAATTCCCAGCGATGGGGTGAGCAGGAAGGGCAGGCTCAGGGGTCTGCAGCTTCAGCTTCGGCGTGCGGGTCCCGCTCGGTGCCTGCGCCTTGGGCCCCGCATGGCGCCCAGGGAGGGCCCCGCAGCCCCACAACGTGTCCCTGCTCCCGCTGCAGCGGCTCCGGCAGAGTCCACCCCCATGGATTGCTTTGGGAGCCGCTCATGCCCCGGGCAGGCTGTGCCACCGCGCCACGCTCCGTAGGCGCTTCCGAGCCCACCGCTCACGCGAGACACTCACACGTTTGGCCTTTGTGTCCCCAGGGAGCCACACAGCGCCGCGCTGCCCGCCGGGCCGGCAGCGAGGCCAGCAGCTCCTCCGCAGGTGGAGGCCAAGGCTTTGATTGCTGGGCGCTCCGTTTTACCCGGGCTGTCCACAGGAATTGCGGAGCGGGTCAGGTCAGATGCACCCAGAGCATGGGGGGCCACGCCTGGGACGAGTGTTCCCAAAAAGACTGGACGGGCTGTTCAATGAGCAGCGGAGGCTGCTGCAGAAAGGCGCCAAGGGCTCCCCAGGGAACTGCCTGCACCCCCCCTTCGGTGGCAGCTCGTTTGCCCTCAGGGTGGCACCGCAGGCAGCGGGCGCAGGACCCTGCGCACATCCTGCCTGCCGTCCCCCTGCTCCCGCACATCCCGCCTGCCGTCCCACACGTCCCGTCTGCAGCTGAGATCTGCAGAAGAGCCTGAGAGTGCCAGCCCGGGGAGCTAAACCGGGTTCCTTTTCTGACAGGAATCCCAGTCTCAAATGCACTTTCTGCCTCAAGGAGAGGCAGAATTGACGTACAACAGTTAGCTGAAGGATTCAATTTTAATTACCACAGAGCTAAGGCAGATGAATTCATGGCTTTACATGTCCCTCATGTCTCATCTAGTCTGCCCTTCTATTAGCACAAGCCATGGACACTCATCTCCTTATCCAGTTCAGTAAGTTGGAACTTAGAACTAACAGTTCAGGCACAGCAAGCAGCAATGCTGACAAATCCTGCAGTAGGACAGTCTAGATAAGGACACTGAGAAACAGGGTTCTACCCTTTCCTTTGCAAGATATTCCAGTTTCTAGTTTAAGTGATTCTCACTTAGAAACATCCCCCTCCATTCTAATTTGTATTTTTTTTTTTTTTTTTGGATGAGACTGCAGTGTCTGATTGGCTGATAATCACAGATCCACAAAATCATCTCAGGACAGTATCAGAAATAATTCTGTGTTCACCTGTTATCAGTGACCAGCAGGACATCCCACTGTGATGGCACAGAAGCCTGCGCACGTGCAGCCCGAGTATCCTCACAAGCCACCCACAACAAACCACCCTTCTCCATCTGTTAGTTGAAAGAAGAGGCAAATAAGAGACTTACCCCGGCTACATCGCTGAGACTGGCAGTGAGGGTGAATACGCAGACTGGGAGCAGGGGCATCTGTCCCTGAGAAATCAGCAGCAACCAGGAGGTTTCCCTCCTGGCCCGAGGACCCATCCTCCTGCTTTTTCAGCTCCGAGCTGGACTGTGGGACAAAACACTTCCAAAGTGGCCGAGAGCCTGAGCCACAGGGCAGGGGAGCACTTGGGATGAGGGGCTGGACTTCGGGCAAGCAGCTGTCACCGGCGGGATGGCCGTAAGGAACACGAGCATTGGAGGCTTTGGGCAAGACCGAGTCCTCGGGGAGATGTGGAGGGTCGGGCTCCAGGGGACACTTTCTTTTCCTTCTGTGATGACGGCCGTGTAAGCCATGTCTGTGGGGCAGCGGGACATGGGACGTGCCAGCTGCTCCCCAAAGCCTGCTAGCATCCGTGCCCAAGTCCAGCCTGTTCAGAGAGGCAGAAGGGGCCCCAGAAAGCTCATGGCCTTGCTGGAGGCAGGCGGGCTGCCCTGCCGGAGGGGCTTCTGGTGACACAGTGCTACTTTCAAGAGGCTGCTGACAGCGATGGAGTTTCTCAGCCCTCTTTTGCGTCCGAGCACTGTGGAGGCCAACTTTGGTGCCAGGGTAGCGGGACTTGCGCGGGCTCGGCCCAGCGCGCCCAGGTGGGCACTCGGCCTCTCTCCTGTAGTGCTGGTGGTAGTGGACGTGGCCGAGCACCTGGGGCTTGGCTGCAGCAGCACCCCCAGGCACGAGCAGGTCCAAGGACCTGGGCCGCGTCTCCCTCGCCAGCTGCTGCTCCTGCCTCTGGTCCACGGCAGGTCCCTCCAAGCTGCAGTACACGAAGGGGTCGTAGTCGCTGCTGAGGGAGCTGCGGAAAGTGGAGCAGCTGCCGTGGATGCCCTGGAGACTGACGTCCGTGCAGTTCAGCATAGAGTCGCTAGAGGAGCCGTGACAGGGCCCGGAGCTGGAGTCGCTGCCCGGCCCGTCCGCCAGGTACCCGCTGTGCTCGGTGAGGTAGCTCTCGCCGGAGCCGCTGCTGTTGTGCTGGTGGCCGAGGGCAGCCCCGCGGCGCGGCAGGGCCGCGCGGTGCTGCTTCTGCGCTGCCGCAGCCGCCGCCTTGAGCGCCGCGCACGGCGCCGGCAGCGAGCAGGGCCGGTGCGAGGGCAGCGGCTGCGCACACGCCGCGGCCGGGCCCTGCTGCGCGGCCAGCACGGCGGGCACCAGCGCGGAGGGAGGGCGGCAGGCGGGCAGGGAGCCGGCCGGCCTGTAGGGCACGTAGTGAATAGTGCCGAAATCCAGGTGGGAGAGCCGTGGGGAGCGGAAGAAGGGGTTGCCGTGTGCAGGCTCTGGCGGGAAGCTCCTGAGGTTCCGCGGGGGATAGGCGTGGGGCAGGTGATAAAGGGCATGTCCTGGGTGCTGCCGGAAGAGATGGAGCCGCCGCCCAGGCTCCAGGTCCCGCGGCGCCAGCCTGGAGCCAGGGCCTGCAGCCTGGTCCACAGAGTCTCGGGCTAGGAACAAAAAGAAGGGAACATCCAGCCCCTGCCCCTCAGCTTCGAGAGCCCCAGCAAGGCTGCCCCACGTACCACGTCCCGCCCCTATCCCACAGCCCTTCACGGCGGCCACACGGCCGGGATGGTCCCACACCACGCGGCCGGTGCCTCACACCCTTCCCGCTGCCCCTGTGGGCAGACCCGGCAGCCTCCCCGGCCAGCCCCACTGCTCTTGTCCTGGGGCTGGGACCCCTTCCTCCTGGCACAGGCCCCAGGCCAGCACCTCACCGCACACGGCTGTGGCTGAGGGAGCTCTCGCTGCGCTCCCCTCCATGGAGCCACGTGCTGCTGCCCACAGCGCAGCTGGCCACGATCCCCAAAGCCACCCCCTGAGCAGAGCCCTGCACGCGCTGCCGTGCCAGGCTGCACAACGCTGCGCCGGAGCCCTACCGAGGATGTTGAACATGCAAAGCGGACACGTGTGGTGCTGCTGCAGCCAGGGGTCAACACACTCCTGGTGAAACTCATGGGAGCACGAAATGATCCGTAGTTCCTAGGAAAACATGGGAAGAAAAGGAGAAGGGCGAGTGAGGAGAACTATGTCCCAGGATCTGCAGATGGGTAGATGGGGCTCTCCTGATCCTCCAGGAACGAGGACGTGTAAAATGGAAAGAGGTCTAATAGTGGGCAAACTGTAGAGCAGTTTTGCATGCAAGAGGCTGTTCTGCAGCCTGGTATATTGAGTTCTCTGGCTGTGCCCAGCCACGGTGGCATGAACATGTAGAGAGGTGTTTGGCTCCCTCCAAATACAGAGTTTCAAATGAAGTGCTTTAAGGAAGCAAACCCCCTCCTTCCCCATTGTTTCAAAATAGACCCAACACAGATATGTTTAACCTACGGAAACACCAGGAGTCCCAATTATAGGGAATGTGGATCTGCAAGTAAGGAACTGGAGGACAGGCAGTGCTTTTTGCTCAAGTTCTGAGGCAGACTCTCCTCTGTCCTGCTTGTCCTTCCCCAGCCCTCGGGAGCTGCTGCAGGAAGCCTCCCAGGTGCCTCCCACCCTGCCGGGCTGCCCCGCTGTCCCCACGGAGCATCCAGAGAGCCCCAGCTGCGGCGGAGGAGCAGCTGTGCAGCCTACCTGGCCCTCGCTGAACTCCTCCAGGCAAACGGCGCAGACGGGCGCCGAGCTGCAGCTGCTGGCCGAGTCCCAGCGCGCGGCCTGGCGGCACCGGGGCTGGTAGGTGCGCGTGGCGAGCTGCCCGATGGCCTGCATGGTCTGCTGCTGCAAGGAGTCCTGCAGGAAAGAAAGGAAGGAGGTTTCAAAAAGCACCCAGGGCAAGTGAGGCTGAGGGTAAAACTGTCCTGCACCAGCTGCATGAGCTGTGGTTCATGCCTGCAGGCCATGAACCACACATGGCCACAGGGAGCTGAAGCAGAGCAGTCCAGCTGGGACAACACAACCTGAGACACCATCATGTCCCTGCTGCTGCCCCCACTGCCTCCTCCCTGAGTGCTGGGTGCCTCCAGACACCCATCCGTGCTGAACGCCTGAACCTCTCCTGGGCTTCCTGCCTTTGCTAAGGGCTTTGAGGTCCCCAGCTGAGTGCACTGCAATTAATTAATTGTGATCGATTGATTAAAGTAGGCTGTGTGAAGGCTTGAAGAAGGCTTTATTTAATTTGTTAGTTTTTATAAAATATTGGAACTTCTATTTTCTATCAATATGCTAAAGCAAAGAGGTTGTGAGCCTGCTTTGCTGCCCCAGCACTACAGAGCTTGTGACAAGCTCTGACCAGTTGCTGGGCTGTGGCACTGCTGCTGGGGCTGCAAGAGAGCTGTGAGACCACTGCCCAAAGGACCACAACCCATCTCTGAACTGCCCTGTGCACCCCTGCGACACAGAGACCGCGGATGGCCAAGCGGCCAGTTTGCAAGGAGGCCCACGGCCTCCCCCAGGCTGCCTTCATGGTCGTCTTCGATGCATTTCTGTTCACTCAGACCCGTTTCTTCCCTGGGATTCTTACCTGAGTCCTGCTCAGCTGGCACTTTGTGCGGACAACAAAAATCAAAATGATCACGACAACAGTGCTGACCACTGTGAGAAGAATCCACACGTCGTAATCCGGCTGTTGAATAAAACAGGAAATTAATTACCCATGGGGGTCAGGGCTGGGAGCTAGAGCCTAGGCAGAGCAATCCTGATCTCTTCCTGACCATCAGCTTTTGAATACATCATTCTTGGCCAAACTCTACCTCCTTGCTCTTTACAAATAAAACAAAAAGAATCCAAGCTTTTTTTTTGTGCAAATTCCAGCAGAAATCAAATTTCTCTCTCTTACAGCATCTTAGCCTCACCTGAAAAGACAGGAAATTCTGCCTTACTCTTGATTAAACAACATAAGCTGTAAATAAGCTGAAGTTCTTTGAAGTATTTGCATGTTATCTAAATACTGCCAAAAGCTGCGGCCTCCATCCGCAGGCAGGAAAGCTGGGCACGCTGGGTGCTCAGCCCTGTTTCAAGGCACAGGAGCTTGGGAGAAAGGACAGAGGAGGCAATGGGAATGGTGTGTCTCTCACCCAAGCTGGTGGCTCCTTGACCTCTATCTTCACGTGCGCCTCTCTGTTCTTATTCACGACACCCATGAGAAGCTCAGCATCGTGGCCTCTGATCAGAACCACAGGCTGACTCAGACCTCTGGGCTTTCTCAGCTGTAAAGAAATAAACGTGGTGAGAGATGGTCTGGAACAGTCTGAAACAGGGACTGTGTCTGTTTGCCAGGCATGCCAAGAGCCTCCGTTCCACAGACACCTTAGAGACCAAGGCTGTTCTTCCAAGCCCACATCATCTTTCTGTGATTGTGTTCTGCATCAACTGAAGCCTCATGCCCAGTGTTTCCCCAGCTCTTCATCAGGAGGGCTTGTTTCATTTCCTCCATAGCTTAACCCACAATGGTGTCTCCTCTTCAAGCACAACTGGACACTCTGCTCGGCTCCTCCTTTACTCTCCTCTCAAGTCCCTGTGCAAAAAAGTTCTTGATCTCTCCTCTCCCATGTGGGAACTGCCTATCACACCACTAAGTGCTGCCTTCTCTACAGCAACACTTCATCCTTTCTGTGGCACTCCTAAGAGTCCCTCCACCCCATCTGAGCTGTAGGACATTCAGTTCTTGATTATATGTGCATTTTTCGACCACGGACATGTAGTCCAAGCAGCCTGACTTGGGCTGACTCAGTAAGTGGCCAAGCCTGCTCTATCCTTCAGATAAAACTGAATCAAGGCGGCCTTCTGGTCCCACGAACCACTTCCCATAGGCTCAAAAGCCATAGTGTCACCTCACGGACCTGCTGCTGCATTTCTCCAGCACAAGGAATTAAGTTGCAAGTACATGAAAGAACCACAGGGACAGAACCAGGGTCCCGGAGTCAATCTAGAGTTTTGCTTAACTCAACTAGTCCGTAGTAACTTCTTGGGACCCGGCGGCACCTGTAGGACCCAGCACGGCAATGGTTGGTGGGTCCTGACCTTCAGCATTTGGGGAAGGGACAGGACTGATAGTATTGGTGGCGTCTGTACCTGATCAGCAGCACTTTCATCATCAGTAATGTCAAAAAGGATAGCTCGGGCTCCACGCTCTCCCGCCAGCTTGGCCTGTCAGAAAGAACAAAACCTTTTTGGATATTGTACATCTTTGCATCTACTTATTTCATAGGTGTTTGTCTGTTTCTTCATGGAAGAAAGAAGTGTCTCCTGCTTAAAATGAAACAATAGCTCATATTTATATCTCTGTGCTCATGTAGAGCTGCAGTGAGACCAGTGCCTGCTCTTGCTGCAGCTCTGTGGCTCTTGGAGAGCTTCTCCCCACAGCTGCAGTGGTGCAGTTGGTGGGTTTCCACCACAACAACCCATCTAAACATCAAGTCTTTCCCATAAACGTCTGGGCCAGGTGCCTCCCACTTCAGGGCTAGGTTTGCTGGGGAGGAATCTGTCACTGCTAGCAGTGCTTGCAGCAACTTAACCCCTCCATCCCAGGGCAGCAAAAACCCTCTTGAGGTCCCTCTTTTTCATCATGCTGCCCCAGCCATGGGCTGTCTACAGCCCTGACTCCCATGCCCTGTACACTGCTTTGTGTAATCCCCTTGATGCAGGGACCTGGGTTCATCAGCGAGAGGCTTAGGTGACGCCTGGACTGCAAGCCAGGCCTAGGATTACGAGTCAGATCACTCTTGCTGTGCTTTTCACAGCTTTCCATGTCTGCCACAGTCTGACAGGGACAGCTTTGACTCCCACCTGCAAAATGAGGCTAAATGCTACCGTGGCCAGGGCAAAGGCACTGCCTAAAGGACTTCACAGTGTCACCCACGTCCTCCTGCCGAGCGCTCACGGCAGACAAAGCTGCCTCTTGTGAAAGGAAGACAGGAAGGTGAACAAAGTGCAGGGCTGGGCCGCTCTTACTCATGCAGGTGGCTTTGATGCGGGCGTTGCGCGCTGTGCAAACAGGGATGTGCCGGCGCCGCTGCGCAGTGTCCCCGCCGCCGAGGCAGAGCGCGGCGCGGCGCGGAGGGCAGCGCTGCAGCGCCGGGCAGCACCCGGGCCCGGGCACACGCAGCGGGGCGGCTCTGCCAGCCCGCGGGCAGCCGCAGGGCCCGCTCCCTCCCGCGCTCGCTCTGAGCTCCGCGTTGCTTCAACCTACCCCAGAGGGAAGGGGCTGGCAGCTGGAGGCAGGTCCCCGAGCCTGGGACAGAGCTGGGGGTGCAAAGAGAGGCACCGGAGCTGGGACCTGGGAGCTGGGACCACGCTGCAGGCCAGCAGACTGGGACATGGGGCTTAAGGCGCAGAGTCGCTGATGGGATTTGACACTCCTGGGTTTGATATAACAGGGGAAGCCAGAGAGGGGAATTAGAAGCTCAGGGCAGGGATCAGAGACTGGGGTCCTGCCTGGGATCAAAGGATCCTCAGCATTTGCCAGCACTGCAGAATAAACAGGACTTGCAGGTAGTGAATGCCCCCCACTGGACTCGGGCAGCTTTTTTTGAGCCATGAGCAGCTCTAGATTTTACCCTGCTAAAGACACCAGCAGTGGAGAAACAGATGACTGAGACAGGGCATACGTTACCTCGCAGAATTTTCCACTATTGTTGCCCTCTCCCAAATGCAAAGGATGCAGCTTTGTTCATGTTATTCCCAAGCAGCTTGCTGCAATGATTTTATGAGTATTTGCTGTCCATGCGGCTCATCTCTTGAGCCACATAGCGTAGCCTGACTCCCCTCTTGGAGGACTGAAACATTTTTAGTGCAAATACAGACTGTTTTAGAGACTTCAGCAGTCAGCCAGCACTGCAATCACGGATCCACCCAAGGTCAGAGGAAAAAAAAAACATACACAGAAAATTGCAAAGGTTACAAGAAAAGGGGAAACCAACCATCCTGCATCCATTCCCAGGGTATTTTCCATATCTGCCTTTGTTCTCACAGTTCAGGCAGCGTTTTTGCTGATTTTTGTTTTGGATGCTGAGCCAGTGCTAGAACTGAAGAGCAGGGGAGCAGCAAAGAGCATCAGGTGGCTGGATCAAGTTATCCACAGGTCAGGCTTGGAAGGGCAGTCTGTGTGCACTGCTTGGCAGAGTGTCAGCAAAAGCAGAGATTCTGATAACACTTTGCACATGGCTGTTCTTATCACCACTGATACAGCACTGCAGCTCAACCTGCGGGGCTCTGTCACGAGAGACACACGCCAAGGCACCAAGCGCTGCTGGCCCAGCGAGCCACGCTCACTCCCAGGACCAAACAGCAGAATAAGCCCAATTCTGCATAAAATCAATACCTAGTAGAAACCAGGTGCAGTGGAGACTTTTAAAAGTAGAGAGGGGGCAGGACACTTGTTGAAGTACAACAAGTAGGGAAAAGCTCCGGGGAAGGGGCCCGGGGCTGGTGGCCGGACTCCAGTGGCTGGAGGTTGGGGAGCTCCAGGAGTCCAGGCCTCCCCAGCTCAGCGGCTTCTGCACTGCCAGGTCACATCCCACCGCTACGTCTCTGATCTCCGGGAGAAGCGTTGGGGAAAGAGCAAGAGGAGTGTCAAGAAGAGCAATGCGGAAAGAGACCCGTTTGCCCCTGGGGGAAGGAGTGTGGCAGGAGGGCGGAGAGGCAGCTGCACTCCAGTATAGAAAGACAGCAGCTGTGGGCAGGGGCTTAGGAGACAACATCCAAGGCAGAAGGAGAGCCCTGGAATGTGGGCTGCGGAAGGAGGATTTGTCTGCATTTCATGGCTATGTATTTCATATGTATGAACGTATGTGTACAT
This sequence comes from Rhynchotus rufescens, assembly GCA_032273925.1. Lineage (NCBI taxonomy): Eukaryota > Metazoa > Chordata > Aves > Tinamiformes > Tinamidae > Rhynchotus > Rhynchotus rufescens. The sequence continues at coordinate 15,810 of JAVCKT010025666.1, forward strand.
ACATGTGTACAATTTCATATGTATGTGTATTTCATGGTGGGCCGTTACTGGGAGGAGAGCTGCGAGCTGGGAGCAACATGGTGACCGACTCACGTTCAGCTGAACAGGCTCTCAAACAAAACTCAGTACTAGGTGGATTGAGCTCTGGTAACAAAGCTAAGATGACTAAAGACCAGGAACTCTGCCAAGCCATGAGTATGCTCATGACTTGAGGAGGTTATTTCCTTTGGGAAGTTAAAGGTCCTAGAGAAGAGCCTGGGAGCCAGTGAGGATGACCAAGCCGATGTTCAACCTGTGCAGGCCTTCCTCACCCAGTCCCTGGACTCAGGAACGTAACCACATTTCCCATCCTCAGGTCAGAGACCAAGTCAGAAGAGGTTAAATGGAAACCTATGAAGACATTTTGAAAAATCTCTGCATCTCCAAGTTTCCCAGCTTTGGTTGCCACAGCCTTTGTGAAAACAAATGGCTGAATCTGGGAGAAAGGTGAGCCTCAGGGCTGCAGGACACCTCAAAAACACCAACACGTGTGAAGCACAGAAAGGCTCTGGGCTGCTCCTCCAGAGCACTGCGATGCTCCAGCTGGTGCTCAGGGCCCTCTGCCCCAAGGAGAAGCAGACAAGATGCTGAGCAAGAAGGACTGCTTGGTGAAAAGCTTTCCTGGCCTCTGCAGTGGAGATGTGCAGAGAAGGAACCCCAGCCCCAGAATTCCACCACCAGCAGAAAGCAAACAACAGGGGCTACATCACCTGAACACAATCCAGATAAAGCAAAAAAGAGCTAAACAGTTTTTTTCCATGTTTATGGAACTTTCAGGAAAGTTAATGTTAAGTTTATCCACTCAACTTTATCAGAGACACAAACATTTTAAGGCCTTAATGACCCTCGTTGTCACCTGACTTCCTTATTACCAGGGAATTGTACCAGTGACCTCAGCTTTTGACATAGAAACTGCTGTTTTACCGAGGCACCTCGTTCACAGGAGATCTGATATGAAGACATCTAAGACGTCCCATCACGTTGTAATGTGGTCCCCACTGTTACAGAGTCATGTCCTAATTCTGGATCATCTGGATTGCCTGAATTGCTCAGCGCTGATTCTCCATGTGCCAGTCCCGCTGGAGTACTACGATATTATTTTTAAAGTCATGGGCATGGAAGACATTTTGCATCCAAGTTTCACTCATAGCGCAGGAAAAGGGGCAGGGAAGTGCAAATCCCTTCAACAGGCTGTCAGGCAAAGGGAGGCTGCAGGACAGAGAGGACACAGGGCTGGCTGGCAGTAAAGCTTACGTGGTGCTGGGGAAAGATCCGAGCTGGTCCAGGGCAGCCAGACTGGAGTAAATCCCACAGCAAGGTTAGGCAGTCCAAAAACCAAAGAAAGAGGGACACTGAGGCTGGCTGGCCCAATGCTTCTCCCAGGAGACCTCCCTCCACCCAGGGCCTTTTCTCTGCTTTCCACCAGCTCTTCTCTACCTTGCAGCCTCCTCTTGCTTCTACTCTTTTCTGCACAACAGCTTCTTTCTACAGATTCCATCCCATTCAGGGCACTTCTGCACGTACCTTGTTAGCCAACGACAGGCACGGGTTGGGGTCTCGATCCGGCTGTTCAAGCTTGACGATGGTGATGAATCCTGTTTCCGTGTGTTCATCCTCACTAGTGTTGCACAGGGACAGTGGGTGGGACTGTATGGAAAAAAAGAAAGGAAACTCAGACCTTGGGGCTCAGTTCTGCAAAGGGCTTTCCGAGCTTTCTGCAGACTTTATGCCTTAGGACCTCCTCAGAACAGGGCACGGGATATCTGCAGGACCCCTGTACAATTTCTACCATGGGACGGACACAAGCCTGGCTCTGTCCCCGTCACAGATATTCAAAGCTGTAACAGCTTATGGAATCAGCGCCCTTGATGGGGGACAGAGCATCCTGCCAGCACAAGCACACGTGCTGCAAGACGTGCCCGGGGCCCGACACTGCGGACTCACGGCACACCGGGACAGCTCCTTCCCAGAGCACCAGCCTCTGGGCTGACGAAGGGACAGCACCCAAAGCAGCCCGCGGTGCCGCTGCACTGTGAACCAGTGCTGCTGAACTCAGCACCTCTCTGACAAATTTAAGGAGGAAGCCAAAGGAAGTAGTGAGAAACTGAATGCAAGTTACAGTAGAAAAGTACCAGGAATGAGGAGGGAGAGGAAGAAATATTGATAACCACATCCCAAAGAGGGGCTGGAAAAATCAGGCATCAGCTGGAGGCGAAGGGCACGCGCAGGGAGCAGAGCTTGCGGACGATGCTGGAAGACAGTGCAGGAGGTGGAAGACAGTGCAGGCCTGGATCTAGACACATGGGGCAGCTCAGCGTGGCCGTGCACCTCTGCAGAGGATCTTCCTGGGACACAGGCTCCCTCATCTTCACAAGGTGAAACTAAGGGATATTTCACATATAAGTGCCATCAGCAACAGGAATCAGACCAGGTTCCTGCCTTGCAGCCACTGCTCAGGGGTACAAAGGCAGCCCAAGCTCTCTCTGTGCTGTGGACATATATAAAACCCCTCGGACACTGTGTGTGTAGAGAGGACAACAGCTACAGACGAAGGGCCCTGTGGACACTCGGGGCCACCAGCACAGCCTGCAGGAGCAGGGCCGGCAGCTCAGCAGGGCATCACGCAGCAGCACAAGGCCTGGCCCAACCAAACACACGTGCCTGTGCTGCGGAGCCCCAAGCTGTGGGGTAACCCCTGCCAGCAGCACCCGCTTAACGCTGCAGTGGTAGAACTCGCTGGAGATGAGGCAGGGCCTGCACAGCTGGGACATGCAGTGCCTCATGCCTGCGCAGTTGTCATCACCGTGACATCTGCTGAGTGCTTTGCTGATTCATGTCTGGAAAGCGTGGAAATGTTGCTGATTTTTCAGTCTGTAAGTGCAGGAAAGATGACTTTGTGCTGATTGACTAGAGGCTGTAGGAGGCTGGAATTCAATTCCTGCCTCTCTCTTGGGAGTCCTGTCACCCCGCATAAAACGTCCCATCTCTTCCTAAGACAAAAACGAGCTGGTCAGCGTTCTCCTTCCCGAGGTGTTCTGTGACTAAGTGGAGCTGGAGGAAGTGGACAGAGGTTATGGTGTATTAAGAAAAGCCTGTAAGTACTAAGGTTGTTGGACAGCAACGCATCAGTGCCTGTAAGTGTGGGAAACAAGCAAGGAAGCCCAAAGTTGCAGCGGAAAGGAACATTAGACACCTCTCGCGCCCCTCAAGGAATTCGACTGCAATATCCTAGTGCAGTGCAAAACAGCTGTTCATCTGGCAGGGGGAAAAATTCAGACCCTGCTGTGGCCTCTCTCTGTTGCTGCAAGGGCAGGCTGAGGGAGACCTACAATCTCCATCCTGCCACGGTCATCTGTGCCCATCCATGCCCATCCCTGCCCATCCAAGCCCATGGAATCATAGAATCGCTAAGGTTGGAAGGGACCCTTGGAGATAACCTAGTCCAACCCCCCTGCACATGCAGGGTCACGCAGAGCCCCCAGGGGCTGCGCGTCAACACTGCCCTATCCTCAGGCTGCTGCCTGATGCCAGCACTGCTGCGGGGTACGCAAAGGGGCCAGCTGATGGGGACTCATCCCCACAGCCAGTACGGGGCCAACAGGGGCTGGGCAATGGGGCAGGATCGGGCACAGCCAGATGATGTTTCCTTCTCTTGCACTGCTGTTTACTGTAGAAGTCTACCAGGTAGGGAGGCTGAATGGGGACCTAATCACACTTGACAATCTTGCCATTTAATATATGAGTGGGACACAGACTCCTCAGCAGCAAAAACAGGTCCTACAAGTGAGCACGACTTGTCTGTGACATTTTTCGGCCATGTCACTTCAGCATGAGAGGAACTGGGCCCATTTCTTGCTGTCGACAACAAAGGGGTGCAGATGACTGGCTGAGATTCAGCTGTCGGCAGGGTGCACATCAAAGGCCGGGGAGCCACCTCCAGCCCCTGGCAATGCACAATGTCCCTCCTGGGCCTCCAGGGCGCGGGCAGCCACGATCCCTGCCCAGATGGGCCCGGGAGCCATGAGCGCCGCGGGGATGGGTGGTGGGCTGGGGAGGGTGGCCAGGCCGGCGGCCCGGGGCCCGCTGCCTCTGCCGCGCCATGGCCGAGCTCTGCCCGGCCCCGGCTGCTGCTCTCCGGCCCAGGGGGGCCTCACGCGCCACCCCGAGAGCGGGCAAAGCCCCCGAGCTGCACCGGGGAGCTCCGACCGCGTGGGGGGGCTCTTGGCCGCGCGCTGCCCCCTGAGCGGCTGCTCCGGAGCGGCCCGGCCACCCCACCAGGCCCCCCGGGAACGAGCGGCCCTTCCCGGCGCTCCTCAGGGACCTGGAATCAGGGCGAAGCCTCGAGAGCCGGGCGAGGCCGCGCTAGCACCAGGGCCTCCTCGCAGGGAGGGAGGCCCCACAGCCATTTCCAGTGCTGGGGCAGGAGCGAGGGGGCTCACAGGGGGCAGGGGCACTCGCTTTGGG
>JAVCKT010025668.1:0-11390 GCA_032273925.1 Rhynchotus rufescens
TGATATCTGCTGACTGTGGGCTGCAACCTGCAGCAGGTTCCCAGCACATCACCAGAGCTCCTGGTTCCCCTTATACTGAAGAACAAAACTCAGCCACTAATGACAAAGAATGGGTGTAAAGGGCAGCGAAACAAAAGCAGGTGCTCTTTTTGCCGCATATTTTCTCCAGATATTTAGGTATTTGTTTGCAGAAATCAAGTGAAATGCTATTGACTACCAGAAGAAAGTTGGAGGTCTTTTGTTGTGTTTTTGTTTTATAACAGGCTTTCAAGAATTCTACAGTGGAAAAACAGCAGTCTTAAAAGTGAGCTAAGAGGGTTGCTATGAGGTTTCTACTGTTTTTTATGACAAATGAATCCTGAAGGTTTTGTTTGGGATTTGTTTTTGAAAAAAAAAAAAAGAAAAAAAGGAAATGTTTAATTTAAAATTTGTTCTTCTCATAATAGTATCTCTACAGAACTTCAGTGCTGCCTGAAAAAAGAGTGAGACAACTAGTACCACATTCAGGAAAGCAGAAACAGAGCAATCAAAGGCAGAAGAGAATTGAGTCAAATATTTTCAAAACTTTCTGTTGTTTGCTTTCTGCTCAGTAACATTTAAGCCATGAAGGGACTTCCCCATAGCAGGGAAAATCTTCATCTACCACATGCAGCCGCTTTCCGGTACCTTTATGCCTCAGCAAGGCCCAAGAGCTGGGCCAATGGAAGTTCTTGATTGTCTTCATTTGCAAAACCTGTCAGATGGAGTTTGGGACTATCAAGGCCTGAACCTATAGGCCCGAAGTTACAAGCACTTACAGCACAATGTTACTACAAACTTCCTGTGTCACCTTCTAGTCCCTAATTTGTCCCCCTGTCTGAGCATCCCTCGCCGTAAGGCAGAGACTTTCCTCAGCTGCATTAATCCTGCGTACACCAGTAAGAACAAATGAGATTTCGGCATCTATTTCGTCTACCTGTTCTGTACGGTTATCACACATTATCACATCTAATAAGCTATCGCAGAGCAAGGCAAGCTACACATAGTTAATATTTCCCTGACTAACTTGTCGAGATTTACTTACATCTCCGCTCTAAAATTTACAAAAGACCCTTAATGAGGTCAAAACAGAGAGATTAGGAGGCGTACTATTAGGTGGATTTTTTTTCCCCCGAAGTGAGACAGAGTATCTGAATTGGTACAATCCAAAAGTCTCTGAATTTTTGGTGGCAGAAATAAAGTTCAAAGTGTTCAAAATGTAACTTGTGCATCAGGGGTATTTGACAATGCAAAAGGAGAACATTTCCTCCCTGACGTTCACATGATGGGCTGAATAAGCTTTCAGGGGGTTCCCCTTCTGCAGGCTTCAAGTGGGGGAAATATCCCCAAATGTATCAGATCATCTATTTTCTTCATTTTTTTCCTGTCTGCAGACTGCCTGAGGCCTTCTGAGGTTCTTCTGGAGTGGAACTCCCCTTTGATACCCTACAAGGTTCATCTCATGGGCAAGGTAAAAAAATCAGCTCTTTTTTTTGCCATATGCTGCGCTCATAAATACTTCCCTCACCATCTCTGACTTCCCCAGTCTTTCCTGTACCTATTAGGAAAACATTTATTTTCTTTATACCTTGGGTGTCCTGATACTCTGAAGCAGGGAAAGTTCATTGACTATATAAGCTCACTCATCATGCAGGGTTGAGTTCTGCCTTGTTTTTCCTTCTCATCTTTTTCCAGAGTACATTCATCTTGCTGAAAGTTCATGTGTGGTCTAAGCTCGCCATCTAGGCTCCTTAATGGAAAAACAGAAAATAATTCATTTAATCTCTGCTTCACAACTTCAGAGGATGAAATGAATCACCTCGGAAAGTGTTTTTCTGCCTTTTTACTTCTCCCTCTCTCTAGAGGAAGCCTAGACAACAAATTTAGACTGAACCCTAAACATTTCTTTGATGAAAAGTAGATAGGATGGTTTTCAGTCGGAGAAGCTTCCCCCCAAGTAGCTGCTCTTCTCCTCAAGCCTCTAGGATTTCCTGAAAATGCAGGAGCCCCCAAGGTGCCTCACTCATGATTTATATGTCTTGCGAAGCAGTTGATCCAGTGAGCCAAATAAGGACTGGAAACATTACACAGCTTTCTATCTTGGAAAAGGTTGCCTGGTGGGCCTCTGTACTTCTGCAAATTATAGAACTTTTGGAAAAAGGAGATATGTTACACTCAAAAACCCTCACCAGCTCACTGCTCAAAAAAATAAGAATTAGAAAGCAAGAAAACACTGTCACACTCTCAAATAAAGTGTAATTTAACCGTTCATGAAGAATCTAAATATCTTTTGAACACTGTAATAAGTTTAAAGTTATGCACACACAGATTTAGGCACACATAGATCAAGTCTAAAGATTCATATAGAAGTTATTTTAAATTCTCAACTATACTCAAACATCATATATTATAATAAAGCCTTCTAAATGCACTAAAATTATTCTAGTTTGCAAAGTTCTGTTCTACTTCAATTTGGAAACAGTATAGTCTCCTGATATAATGAATTAAAATGTATTAGAACACTAAGGTTAGATGGAATTTAATTATTATATACATATATACATATATATACATATATACACATAGACAATACTCTATGTACTTGAAAGAAAAAAAAGCAAGTGATGCAACTAGGATTTTAATAAAGTGTTTGAAGAAAATTATTAAGATAGTCTGATACATAGGTCGAGCCACCGTTCTTTTCCTTATCAAATGCAGTACCTCTTCCAGAATAGACTGTGTTCCTAGCATAGAAATACAAGCTCAGATTCAGTTGCGCAGAATAAAAATACTAAAGTTACTGTATTACTCCCACTCTTAAGTATATGCGTCAGTGTTGGGGAACATGAAGCTTTCTGGATTTTAATTTCTGTATAAAATATGTCTTTATGAATCGTTTTAGAATTAAATGATGAAATTTTACCTTAAAAGTGCAAGATTTAAGATCCATGTTAATTACCTTGTTAAGAGTTTCTTCTGAATGTAAAAGTCTAATCGAAGAGAAACCTGCCAAACCATTCAGAGGGTTATCCACTTGCTATACTAAACGCAGGCCTCAGATCATATATTGAATCATCACAGCCTAATTGTGCAGCTTTAAAAGACACTTACTTCATATAATTCTTTGGTTTTATTGATGGAGTTTTAAAAAGTACCAACAAATTAATAGCAGGGAAGAGGAATCACCAGTAATCCTGTGAGTCCTTGGAGGACTCTAAAAGCAGTCCTCCAAGACAACATAAATGCTTTTTTGAAAGCAACAGTAGTGGGGAGAGAAAAAGTAAATTCCTTGGGATCATAATCACACACCTTAAGAAGTATAAAAGGAAAAAAAAGAATAGTGTTAACATCTTTCAAGTACAGCAGAATTAAACAGATTAAAAATAATTGAAAACTAGCCTGGAAGATGTTCAAAATCAAAACTGGGAAGAATGGTGCTGACATTTTTTTCTGAGGGAGCAACAATCCTTCAAATGTAAGCCCACAAACTTTTCTATTAGCTGTTGACAAAAACAGCAAAGGAGAGAAAATACCATTTTTCCTAACTATCAAAGAACATGAATATGTTCTTTGTTAGTTTCCCATCCCATGTTTCATTACCAAAACAGACTTGCCTGATCATTATTACATAACATCAGCACCTCTCACGAGGAGAAGAGAATAGCAAAATACTCATTACATCTTTTAGTACTCAAAAATTTAGCTGAACTGCTGGATAATCTCTTACAGGAACAACATAAAAGTGGAAAAAAAGCCTACTTTTACATCAGAACATGTATATGAAAATATATTGCTGCATTTTGATGACCGTACTTCAAGTACTGAATTTTTGAAAACCATGTATGCCAAGGAGAATCTCTCTAGTTGAGGTTCAGCTCAAGACTGAGACCTTAATTTGAATGTTAGGGGTGGGTATAGACAGGGTATTAGATATTTAATCTTCCATTATAGTTGGTGGAGATTTAGGCAGTAAACAAGGAGTAACTGAGCCCATCTTGATGTGGCTGGCCAGGTGAATCACTCTTCAGGAACCACTGACTTTACTATGTCAGCATATGTTCTTCAACTGCGAAACATAAACTATTCTTTTCTGCTTTTTCAAAGCCCTACTTTATTTAGTGCACAAATCTGGTGGGACATATGATAAAAACAGAATTGCCAGTAAGCAACAGGAAGACATTGCATGCCTGTTTGAGATCGCCTTCCATGATTCTTAAATCATTTACAGAATATTAATCTGGAGTATTTATTATGTTTGTTGGATTGCCAAGTCATCTCTGTCCTCTCTTGCCCCCATCCCTTTCTTGCCTTTTATTGTAGACAAATTAAAAGAAAAAATATTTTGTTTGATCCGAATTCGGGTCCTGCTTGGATACACGTTGCACTAAAGACCTCTATTTACCCAAAACATTCTCCATCACATAAGGAAACTTATGAAAGGAACTGATCAGTGTGGCATCCTCAAAATACATCTAATAGAAAACACTGAGTTCAATGGAGCAATCATAGCAATCACATTTATAGAAATGTGAAGAAGGACCTAGCAGTGATTTCTTCTATTTAAAAATGGTTACAGTCCCCCCAAAAAAGAGAAATCAAGCTTCTGTGACCTTCTCAGCCTGGCAAGGTTGAAACCCCAAACCCACAGCTTCCCAGGAGATTGCCCTAACCACTAGTTTCTCATCCCATGTCTTAGAACTAGGCCACGTTTCAACCATGAGTTTAGAGATCGAGAGTAGGTGATGGACAGTTTGGCCCAATAGCTCCTGATGAACATCATGAGAGGGGTCATAATCTCTAGGGATCTGCACCCCTACTGCAGCACCTGCTTATCGTTAGTAATTAAAACATCAGTCGCAAAAGGTACCAACGACTCTGGCAGCAGGCCCTGGAGGCCACTGTGGCAGCCAAGAAAAACAAAACAGATCTTTCAAGTCCACTAACAGCCCTTCCATCACTTTAAAATGTGTTTGGCCCCTACAGTGAAGAACTTCACTGGCTTCTGCTGTATGAGAATGATTCTATAGAGGTTTGGGGCAGGGGAGGGCAGTTCTTTTTTTTTTAATTCTGCTTTAAGTAAATGAACACAAAGACCTATAAATAGGTTTTAAATTACAGTCTCTATCGCACATATGTGTGGAGGATGTGAAATCTCCTGGGAGTTTGATCTGTGGTAATTAAATCAGAAAAAAAATCTCCATAAGGTCCAAAGCATGCTTAATGAATTAACATGGAGGCCCCGTTGAGCAAAAGCCTTTTAAACTCCAGTGAAACAAATCAACTCACATTTTATTATTATCCACTTAACAAATTTAATCTGACACTTTTTATCATAAGAAACCACAGTTTTTCATAAATGCTAATTAAAACCATTAAAAATGGAAATCTTCTAAGGGGCTCATACAAAGTGTGAATACTGATGCAACGAGATAGGCCTGTTTGTCTTTATGAATGAAAGATAGTAGCACTTCTACCATAACAAGCTGTACTTGAGAAAAAGAATCTTCAGGGAAAAAAAGCAATGAATCCTAAATAAATCTGAGACATGAAGGAGTGTCAAAACGTAGCGCTTAAGGGAAATTGCTATTGCCATTTCACTGATGGGATACCACTAGTTTTGACTGCTGTCACCACACTTGAACCACAAAAATACTGTAGAAAAGTAAACAATCTGGGAAAAAAAGAAAAAAAAAAACAGAAAGAGAGAGAGAAGAAGAAAAGCTTCACATTTTAATTCTTAGAACCCAAATTGAAATGAATTTAAGAGCCATCTATAATGTGACCCATGAGCTACTAATGCGTAGGAATAATGTACAGGACTGTGATGAGTGCTCTCTAGCAAGTAGTGATGTATTTCACTTGCAATACATGTCTTCCTCAGCAACTGTTTTTACTCAATTTTTTTTCCAAGCAAATATCAATGAGCACATGATTGTTGCCAAATTTTCTTCTGTTAGATCTTAAGCAGGATGAGAGGTTAGAAGAAATGAAAAATAAAAAAGGAAAAAAGAAACTCCACAGTTTATAAATCTACTTTTAGTCCATATAAAAATACTTTGAATTTTGTTTTCTTTATGCCTTCCTCTGGTCTTTTCTGTTTGTCTTGAATGTGCAGAGTCATTTTTATTTTTTTCCTACATGTTCTGCTAACCAATTTGTTTTCCAGCTCTTCAGCATAAATCAAATAAAACATTGGAACCTCTCACACAAAAATAGCAAAAAATATACAACTAAAAATACATTTTGGAGCAGAATCAGGAAATCATCATTGGATCAGTAAATCACTTCCTCTCTTCCTCAGATATACCCTTATCATTCCTGATGGGTTTTTGCTTAAAGAGGCTGTTAAAAGCTTTAGTGGTGGAAGTTATTTGCTATGTCAGAAATCACTTCTGTCTACATTAGCATGAAAATTAGTCTTGCAATAATTTTTTTAGAAAATTTTCTCAGAATTAGATTTTTTTTTCTTTTTTAGATCCAGAGCATCATATTTTTAATATAATGGCTTAAAATAAAATCTCATTTGTCCTTAATATCAGGGATAGCAGACTCAAAACAATGGCATTCTTTTGTAAACTACACTTGCCACAATGTAGAGCTGATAAGCTGAGCTTACCGAAAAGGGCTGGCACATATTACCGGTAAATTTGATGGTATTTTATAAATGTGAAGCAGGTTTGAGTCACTCTCACATGATGTTAAGTGCCCACACATAAACAAAAATATACACAACTTTTTACCCCTGAGATTTTATACTTCAAATGTCTTGGAAAAGACCTTTCATTTTAGTTTCACAATTTGCCAGCATAACAGTAAAAATGAAATTATGCAAACATAGTACCATATCACAGAATCTCAGAATGGTTAAGGTTGGAAGGGACCTCTAGAGATCATCTAGTCCCCTACTCAAGCAGGCAGACCTAGAGCATGTGGCACAGGGCCACATCTAAGCAGCTTTAGAAGACCTCTAGAGAAGGAGATTTCACGATCTCTCTGGGCAGCCTGTTCCAAGACACTGTCATCCTCATAGGAAAGATGTTCTTCCTCATATGAAGATGGAACTTCCTGTGTTTAAATTTATACCCATTACCCCTTGTCCTGTCACTGGCCACCACTGAGAAGAGTTCGGCCCCATCCTCTTTACATTCTCCCCTCAGGTATTTGTAAATATTGATCAGATCCCCTCTCAGACTTCCCTTTTCCAGGTTAAACAGGCCCGGCTCACTTAGTCTTTCCTCATACAATAGATGCCCCAGTCCCTTAATCATCTTTGTCACCCTATGCTGGACCCTCTCTCTGAGTTTCACATCCCTCTTGTCCTAGGGAGCCCAGAAATGCCCCCAATGCTCCAAGTTTGGCCTCACCAGAGCTGAGGAGAGGAGCAGGATCCCCTCCCTCGACCTGCTGGCAACATCCTCCTGATGCAGACCAGGATCCCTTTGACCTTCTTGGCCCCAAGTGCACATTTCTGGCTAATGGTTAACTTGTCCACCAGGACTCCCTGATTCCTCTCCGTGGAGCTGCCCTACAGCAGGTCAACCCCTGATCTATACTGATGTCTGGGGTTATTCCTCCTCAGGTGTAGGACTCTGCACTTGTCCTTGTTGAACCTCATGAGGTTCCTGACATCATGAGATCAATTTCAGCAAGCGTTAAGCCAGCTCAGCGATTCTCACATAGGATTCCCCCTTCCATTTGGGGATTTCTTATTTTCTTTTGATTCATAGTATAATCTCTACCTTTTCTCTTAAATCTGAAAATGGGAAAACCAAAAAGGGAAGGAGACCTGCTATGATGTCTGCAGCTATCTACCTTCAATGGGTTAGCAGCAGGACAGTGGAGAAATGACAAAAAGCAACCTTTGTCATGTCATATCTGTCTGATTTTGTGACATAAACAGGTGAGAAAATTAAGGAAAAAGAAAAAGTCATAGCAATAAAATAGATGTAATTAAGAGGGAAAATAATTGAGTCACTTTGAAAAGCTAGTAGTGGAGTTCTCTCTTACTTTCAGTGGGGCTATTCAGAAGAAGAGTATCTAGAAACCAGCTTAGGGTGGGAGCAGGAATAAGTCTGGAAGAAGTTTTTTTTAAAAAAAAAAACAGACAGTCAAGATAAAGAGAGCAATTAGGCATTTCCAAATTAACACATTTAACTATGGTCATTTTAACTTCAAAAAAAAATGTGAGAGTATTTAGGCAAGAACAAAATAGTGACCACTAAAATGACAGAATTATGGTAAGGTGACAGACTGAAAAAAATACAAGTTAATGCAAACACAGATATTGTGCTTAAAATCTGGTAATAAATCTAAACTGACATGGATAATTTCTTAGGTACTAAGATAGGTCCAGATAATGACATCTGATCACTTGATCTAACTTGAGGTAGATCATTCACAGTCCTGAAAAACCTTCATCAATTTCTGCATTTGATATATGAAATATGTACCATTCTCAGGATGTAGTGGCAGGAGCCTCAGAGAATTTGGGGAAATTAGCAGTAGACAAAATAAGAAGAATAAAGATAAACTTGGAAGGCTTTTCCATCAGAAATAAGACTGACATGCAAGTGACAGACTTAATGCTCATGTAAGAAAATTATTCATATCTATGCAAATTGAGTATAAAACAAAACCAAAGCAAAGTAGAAACATTAAGATATTTCTTTAAGATAAATGTAGTGAGGAGAAAAATGTTCTCTTGTTTTTGTATGTTCATATTTTCATAGTTTATCCTGTCACTGCTTTATTAAATAAGGTATCAGTTTACATGTTTACATTCAATAAACCTACATTTTTCCCGTATAGCTATTTTTACTTTTTATATTTTCCAATTATTCATCCTGCTTTTTTATCACCTTAACATCTAAGAACATTAGTATTATTAAGAAGCTGATTTTTATATATATATATATATATATATTCTTGATTAAGCAGAACAAACTTTCTGTGTTAGACAGCAGAACGTAGAGGAAAAAGTGTCACAAAGATCCCAAAACTATAGTGAGTCATTTGGACATGACACAGAGAAAATCATATGGAAAAAGATACTGATAAAAATGTGCAAGGAAAAAACTTGGAACTTAAATATATGAAACTAGATGGGATTAAATACATGAAACTAGACGAGATTCTTAAAGCAAGAGTATTTTCAGATTAGCAGTTCAACATCCATTCCTACCATAATTCTACTAAGAGGATATGGGTTTTTTTCATGTACATGCAGCCTCGGGCTCCTTCCTTCTAGGCCATGAGAAAAATAAATCTCTTCACCAGAGATGATCAGTAGGAAAGAGAAAAAAGTGGACTCATTATACCTTCCATATAAGGCTAGTTTTAAAGTCATAGGGAGCTAGGAATTTTGCAATGTACAGATACAGATTTATAGATGTATATTATGCGTGTTTACCTTTATTCTGGCTATATCTGCATATCTATATTCCAGGTACACAAAGCAAGTTCTGGTGATCCTGGATCTGGTATGTATTCAACTGCACACAAGTAGAGCAGGCACAGAAAGAGCCACCTCCATGCAGGTCATGCCTCTGGAGCCAGGGCACAGAGGTTTAGGGGCCTGTCATTGATGGGAAAGCCAAGCCCTAAGATGCAACAAAATCTTTTCCTTTACATTGGCCGGATCCTCAAGCCTAGACTCCAAGACTAATTTCAGAGAAGGAGCTGGTGAAGAAGTATAAATGATTTTAAGATCCACTGAAAAAGGACATGCATGGTCTCCTGTTTAAACATCACATGTTGTGCAATATGTTGAAAGAATATAGATCCCTGTTTTTTGTGTTTTTTGTCTTTTTTTAGATATCTAAAAATACGTAGTGACATTTCAAAGAAGGAAGTATCTACGAAATATAGATGTGGGAGATTTCAGCATTGTCATCCTGTGCTGTTAAAAAAATACAATAAAATAACTAAACACCCATTTCCTATATACACAGAGTCATTACCAACAATTGAGCAATTGCAGAACATGGGTATTTTCCATATATTCAGGGATGGATTCTTGTGCCTTTACCCGTGTATTTTACTTCTTGAGTAACTCCACTTATCGAAATGGTAAGACTCATACAATATCAATAAATATAGTCTAATACTGTACACTTTTTATTCTTTTACTATTTTCTTAAATGTGATTAAATATAAACATAATTGAGATCATCCATCCATGTCTGAGGGCTTATTTTGAGGGAAATTTATTTTCAAGAATAAATAGACCAAAACAAGCATGAACTGATACATTTTAGTGGAGCAAAATAATAAAATAGGTTACTTTAAATACTAGGAATGTTGTGAAATGGAAATGACGTGCAGAAGATTTGAGAAGAAAAGGCTTTCCATTAGTTATGATTATTAGTTGTACAAGATGTGCTAATGCTATGGAAAATGTGAAGGAAGCTATTAGGAAAGAAAAAATGCCTCAGATTTATCAGAGAGATTGTAGCATTTGGGATAATTTACTTAACATACCTATTTTTTGCATCCAGACATCCAGATCTACAGACACTTTAAGGGCAATAGTGTATGAATAGGCTTCTTATCTCAATCTGAAAGCCAGTCGAATAGTCAGACTTTTTCTTTCTTTCTTTCTTTCTTTCTTTCCTTTTGTTAATAATAGGCTTTAAAAATAGACTGACCAAAAAAAGGGGATGTAAAATCAGGACTTGGTTACATCCTCAATGTGAGATATTTTAGAGAACACACTCTCATGTTTTTCTTTCTCTTTGATCTAGCTCCCCTTTTCTTGGCTTCAGAAGATCCTGAGAGCCAGAAAGATTACTTGCTCTGCAGCCAGGCTAGCTATTCCAATTACCAAATGAAGATGCGGATTTATCACTATTCTTTTCTAATGTTTCTGACAAAAATCAGCAACAACGATACAAGTCCACATCTAGTGCCATTATACCTACTTCTTCCAGTTTGAAGTGAGAGGAAGTCAGTGTGCAGGAGCCGAATTTAATGCAAAATCAACAAGTTCATCACCAAATTCTATATCCTTCTAAAATCTACTCAAGATATTAAAAAAAGTATAACAAAAACATGGGAGAAAAATGATGAAGACACTATTCTCTGTCCTTCACCCCATTTCCATTGAGTTCCACACATGGGAACGCTTTTCTTCAGGACAGCTCGCCTGCAGAAACCTGGCCCCACGAAGGACACATAGGCTTGACTTGAATAGGACCAAGCGGTCACCCATGGGGTGCTGTGGCCCAGATCACTAGACAGACTATTGCAATGCAGGACAAGTGTGACCGGTCCCTCCCAACACTGCTCTCCATCTCCCCTCTCTTGGCACAGTCATACTTGTTCTATAGGAGTGCCAAGGAGAAGATGACTCACGCCAGAGTACCAGACACCAC
>JAVCKT010025669.1:6443-17839 GCA_032273925.1 Rhynchotus rufescens
TGCGGGGAGATACCGGGGACCAGCACAGGTTCATTAACAGCAGCACCCCAACGCATCATTCCTATGGAAATTGCCTGCGACTTTGCAGAGCTTCAGAAAAAAAATAGAGCTCTAACTATATTCAGCCCGAGCTGTGCAGAAATCCGAGAGTTTTCCGCTGTCTTCTGCACAGGGTGCCATGTGTGTGAACTTGCTCAGACTCCTGTTTCGACTAGAGGAGACCTAGCCAGTTGCAAACTAAGAATAGCCAAAATATAACTGTCAGCATTAAAAATATATATATACATAAAAAATTAAGTGCTAGTAAAGGAATGTAAAAAATGGACCATGTCAGTAAAATATTTTGGCATTTCATTGGTATAAATACCCAGACTCTCTAAGCACTTTCAATACATAATCTAGATTTACTGCCTTTTTGAGATGGCTGAAGTGGTAGATTCTTTAAAGCTTGACATGACTGACCATAAGCATGAATTGTACAAATCCAGAGTTACGATTTTACAGCCTGCGTGAACACTTTTAACTGTGTGCTGTAGAGATTTATTGAGCCTCTCTATGTTTGAAGTGTTTTTGTGAAGAAAATTAGAACGTCAGTTAAAAATGAGAAAATGACCAATAAATTCTCTTCGTTTTTTGGAGGTCAAAGGAAAAATATGTCGGTCTGCATCTCAAAAGCAAGTCCCCCTCAAAGGAAAATCTAATCTTTTCTTTTTTTTTCCCTTCTCTCCTATTTTTAAAATTTATTCAACTTGATGAAGGATGCCAGGCCAAGAACTTTAGACCTGAAGGATGAAAAATGTCTAAGCTTCACACAGCCAGGAAAATGCAAGTATCAGTCGGACAAGCTTCCCATGTGTGCTATGTCTCAGCCAGGGTGTTGTTGCTTTCACTCGTGCAGCTCTCAGCTTCCTGGAATACTATACAAAGTTAGCTGGTAATTGGATGGAAATCCCATACCTCATTTCAAGAAAGCCTCTAACAGCCATCAGCTTTCAGCCACAGTGCATCAAGAAGTCCTAATGAACCTAAATAGAAACCACATCGACATCCCTGCAGTGCAAGGAACCATCTTTCAGACCTGACTCGGCTCGTGAGCTCCCACCCTCGTTGTTTCTGATTCCTGCTGAGACTGACTGCAGAATTATGAAAATACCAAGACAAAGCATTTCACGTTTTTATTTCTGATATGCAGGAAAAAGCAAAGAATGAGCAATGTCAGGAGCAAAGCCAGCCTTAGGAAATGTCTTTTCCCAGACAAAAGACATTTGGAAGCACAACCATCTTTATTTTAATGCTTTTCTGAATAAATCCTCTGAATGTCTTGATGCATGGGCCAACGCTAATGTGATCAAATCATACCCAGTCTGTCTTTGGATTTCTAATGCACCTATCATTGTCGCAGCTAGGTGACAGATTACAAGAATTAGAAGAGACATCACTGCAATTCCATTTCTACTATATTCTCTGTCTCCCCTAAGGCATTTTAAGATGGATTCTCTGGTCTCTGCTAAATTTGCTTTGCGCTGTTCATGGAGCACAGAGAGAGCTGAGACAAGCAGGAGGTTCCCACAGGAAAATTCTCTCAATAAAAGGGAGCTCTCTGCTAGTTGTATAGCTGCCCTACCTCTGCAGGCTGTTCCTCATCCCTCGGTGCCACATTGCAACAGATCTTTCTCTGGTAAAAGATCCATTATCTCGTTTACTCTACTGGTGTAAACTCAAGCAAGTCATTTATTTCTGTAGCTTCCAGTTGGATCAGACAGCAAAGGCTTGGACATCTGCATCTCCAGCATGTCCCAGTCAAGAGCTGAAGGTTTTCCTTTTTCTACCTTTTTTATAGGAGGACCATCCAAAAGACATCCACTGCCCGTTTGGCACTTGACTTTATAAAGAAAGATTGGGTGTGCAGGGGCAGCATGAATTGGCCTCAGCCCCAGGTCAGGCTGAGCTGCTATTTCACTGGAGAACATGACAAGATGTTCTCATGGCTGAAGGTTTCCTGGCTCATGAGATTTTTTTTTTTTAGCCTTTGAGGGTGGCAGAATTACGTGCTTCACATCCTCACCTGCTCACAGGAAAACCAATTATAATTTCTTTTCATCTTTTCTCCTGGGCGTGCCTTCACACAGAGAAATCTCACACTCTTTTTCTTGATTGCTGTCGATAAGCCCCTCCTGTCACCCCACAAACTCTGTAACCCAGGCTAGCCAGCATAGCTGTTAGAAAGGGGTTAAGTTTCAGGTTCCAGCTTTATCTGGACTGATTATCTGTCTGCTGTGCAGTGAAGATGCAGTCTAAATTTCTCAGGTTTTGCTAATCTTCCAGTGCTTTCCCACCTTGCTCGCGCTGCGCCCTGCAGCTCTGCACTCTGTATTTCCTGCAGCCTGGAGAATCACAGGGCTTTGCTGCGGAGCCTGCTGTGTGGCTCGCACAGCCAGCCGTGCCATACAGACACTTGCATGAATGTGCCTAAGTGCATCTTAAAACCAGCTTGGGTTTTGGCCGCACTAAGCCCTTGGGGAAGCCTTCCCAGAGCCTCCATGCTCCGAGCATTAGAAAGCTTCCAATCCCGAGCCTGAATCTATGCATGGCTAGTTTATACCCATTTGTTCTTGTGCCAGCATTGTCCTTTATCTTTAAATAGCTCTTCCCTCCCCTCATGTGTTCACTCCCTGAAGTATTTATTTATAGATAGCAATTATATCCCCCTTTGCTAGGCTAAACAAGCCAAGCTCCTTGGTTAATTAAGCTCTGGTGAATGATGCAAGGCCAAGCATTCAAGGATGCACAAAATCTGCCTCAGTCAGGGCTACATTAACAGATCATCATGAGCCAAAAAGGCCACACCTAATTTCTACCCAAGCTGATTCTAACTGGCCTCCTACTTAGTGGGAAGCTGCTTAGTTCCAGCTGTGATCAAGTCTTCACTAGCCAGTGAGCCATTTTATCTTTAAGGTAAGGCAGATGTGGGCTGCCTTTGATGCACCCTGTTCCATCCTGCTTGATATATTCAGGCAGCTGGGTATGCCATACTACATTAATCATATCAGCGTTTATTTTTAAAGTAGAATTAAGAAGTGAAAAATATGGGAACCTCAGTTGCTTGCTTGTTCAAGACATGTCCAGACAGAAACTGAGGAAATGTGTGAGAGGCAACAGTTCTGCACCAGCTCTGGGAGATGGACTGGAGGAGTTAACAGGACTTTTCCATCTCCAGTCTGTAGGACTGTTTGCAATTCATCATTTCTATAGCACCATAAATTTGCAGAGCCCTTTGCAAACACAGCGGCCGAACTTGCTTCCCCGAAGTCCCTACAGCCCTGCGGGGACGGGGGGCCCTGGCTGAGGCACGTTCTTCCCCACGAGGGCCGCGTGCCAGGCCCACAGCACCCCGTGACAACACTGTGCACCCCGTGACAACACTGTGCACCCCGTGACAACACTGCGCCATTGTCCTGCGCGGGGTGGGAGGCAAAACCCTGGGAAGGCGGAGGGCTTTCTTCCCAACTCCCCCATATCACAGCTGGACTTCTCATCTCTCCGTGGCCTGTTTTAGTATTGCCCGGATGGAGAATAGGCTTCTTGGGGCTTTGCTTCAGTCTGGCTGTCCTCCAGCAATATCCACAGAACGCCCTCCCTTCCCATATGCTCTCCATTAACATCCTCCCCGTCTGCTGAATAAGGAAAGAATAACTCTCCCAGCCCCAGCCAGAGCCCCTGAGCCAGGGGAGTTCATCAGTCAGACTGGTTTCTCCTGAACCCAGAATAGGCCTCGTTAATGGGCCAGGAGGGGATTTTATTTTGCCTTTCAGCTAGCGGCTGCCCTGAGCCAGGAGGAGAGTCAAGTTACTGTGTCCGGGAATCTCAGCTATTCCGAGAGTAGGAGCAAGTGAGCTGCTGACTCAGGAGGTTTCCTAGTATTTTCAAGCAGGGCTCAGTCCCGTCAGTGCAAGCTGAGCTGTTGGTCTTACCTTCTTCTGGCCCCAGGACTGGCATTAACAAATGTCACATTGGAGCAGGCTGGGGAACAGAACGGGAGCAGGGCTCCCTATCACACCCTTTTTTGGCATGGGCACAGATCTCTGCAAAGGCTCATACGAATCCGTCATCCTTTTTTACTCCTTTCAGTGCTCTACAATATACTGCAGACACCCATAAGCTATGAGGAAGCTCAGCCTAATTTCCCCCATTTTCTAAAACACAAGATAAAACCAGAGGGAGAAACAGACTTAGGAGACAGAATGTTTCATAGTAAATTAATATCAAAAGGGAGGGTGGTGTTCAAGAATGCCTGGCTGCTTGCACACTCGTTTCATCCAGAGACTTTCCTTCTTCCATTTTGTGCAGGCATACAGGAGGATCCTTCTGCCTCGTCGAAGCTTCCTTTGGGCTTCCCAAGGCCTGGAACTGTGCCTGGGACAAGCAGCTTGCAGTCACACTGAGCTCAGGATTCTTGTCCAGGTTTCAAGTCTTTTGACGTACTCTCCTCTCTTCAACAGGGACTGATTCCTAGAGGCTGGCAGAGACTAAAGGCTTTGGCCGTGCTCCCCCGGCTCCCCAGCTCGAGCAGCACGTCGGGCCGTTTCACACACTCGCGAGTGGCTGCTTGTGGCTGTGTGTGCAGCCCTGCAGCCCCCGAACGTTTCCTCTCAGCCCCTGCAAATTTCTGTCACCGGACACAGCCTCAGCTCCCTCCTTCCTCAGCAATGACAGCTCTTTCTTCCTTGCTGTCTTGCGTGCTTGGGCTGTTTCCTTCTGCTCTTCTAGGCCCTTCTTCAGGCTTGCTTCACACTTGCTTGTATGTAAAGGGCAGCTGGGCACAAGCTGATGTTTATAACCCAGTTTTCTATCAGTGGGCAGGTACTGGCATTTGTCTTTGTCCCAGCCACCCCCAGACTTGAGGACATGAAGATGCTCAGTTGGAGCAGCGAAGGAGCGCTTTGCCTGTGGCTCGAACACCACCTTGCTCTGCAGTATGACTAGATGGGTAGGATGTCTCTCTTAGCTCAGCATCTTACAGATAATTCCCTGCCTAAGGAGGTTTTCCAGCTATCTTTTTGGAGGACTTAGTATTCCTTTAGAGATGTCCAGCATTGGAAGGGTGACAAGCGAGAGGCTAAGGTTCTGGCCCATAATTTATACGTGGGCTCTGGCCCACATACCCTTGGCATGTGGCTTGTTTTTGACCATGAGCTCTGCGGAGGCTCACAGATAGTGCCTAGTGGTTGTGGTAAAGCCGAAGGATGGGAAGCCACAGGAGAGGAGGAGCATGGACTGGGACATTCTCTTCTGGAAAACTGACAAATGCTGATTTTTCTCCATCATTTTTTAAAATGGCATTTGGATTAGGATAGATATCACATCTCCTGTGTTCATCTGTTAAACAATGACCTCAAAAATCCAGGTGTCTTCCTCCAAAAACCTTTGAATCAAATGAGACCAAAGATTTTTTTTTTTAAGCTAACCAGGGCACGTCTTTAAGTATTAAGTGGGACTAAAACAGTACAAACTAACAGTAGAGAACAATCCCTATAGGACGGATCTCATCTGGCCTGTTTGCCACCTGAAAGACAGGAATTCCTGTGAGAAAAAGACAGGAGAAACTTGATCTCATAAATATGACAAAGCAAAGCACTTGTTACTCTGTCTGTCAGCCAGTTTGGTGAGTCACATGTGGTGTCTCTAGAAAGTTGGTAACACCCTAGAAGACATTAACATAATAAATGTTTAACTGATGTCTATTGTTTAATAGGACTGGGCTTGCATGATGATCTGGAATTCTAGAATCTTAGGCCTGAGAACAGAGTGATACTAACGCTTTAGCACCCAAGATGCCCAGCCCCAGGGGAATGTCATCAGAGCATCTGTATTTGTCCAAGGTTTATATTCCAAAAAGTGATGGAGATGTGGTAAATGAGACATTTGTTTTAGCTAAAAAGCAGGAAGGGAGGCTTTGGGCAAATGATGGACGCAGAGACATTGGAGTGCCCAGAGCAAGATGGTTCCCAGCTGAGGACAACATTCAGAAGAGGGGATAAAACTGTGAGTTACAGTTATTCAGAGATGAAGACTGTCTTGAGGGTATCTGGATAAATACAACTAAGTTATTAAGATGCTTTATCTCCTTGGAGAGAGGGAGTCTAAATCCTACAGCACCGCAAACAGACAGATGCATGTGCATGTGCTTTGTGTGCTGAGGCTGCCAGGAGCTGCGCTAACAAGAGGAGCTCCCCAGCAGGCACCCCTAACACCCTTCCTACGCTGGGCAAGGGGCTGAAAGGCACCTCTTGGTACTGGGGAAACCCCAAAGTGCCACACTGTCCCTCCGCAAAAAATAAAGTAACTGCCTCATCTCTGTCTGCCATATTGTCCTGCTCCTCCTCCTCTAGCTCCCAGGGAAATGCAGTTCCTTCCCCAGTTTCCACACTGGCCCCAACAGTGCAGAATGGTGGCTGTGAAAGGGGAGGAATACAGCATGCACGGGCCATGTCCCCCGTCCATCTCCTTCCCTCTGGATGACTTCTGTCCCATGTACAGAGCCCTAGGGAGGCACCTGCGCAGCTGCCTCAGGTGATATATGTGCTAAAACCTTGTGCCTTCCTTAAGGATGGCTCACACCTATCCGTATCCATACCCATGTAAACACCGTGATGCCACATTAGCACAACCCCTGTGATAATGACAGTAAAACATGAAAGCTTCTTTCCCCATCTGTGGGGTGGTGGTTGGAAAGAGCAGGATGTGAGGCCTGAAGTGGATGACAGTGAGGGACGTGTGCTGCTCTGCTCTTAACCTGCAGTGTGTGAAAGCAGTCCTGGCCAGCACAGCATGGCAGGCACCAGCAAGGCAACGTGCTCTGCTTGCGTGCAGCTCAGGAGCCTTGGAAAGCTTCTGACTGGGGCCTCAGCGTCACTGGTAGCTGTTGCTTCCTTGCAGAAAGCAAACAGAAATCCTTGCTGCAGTGGCACAGCCACCCGCCGTGTCCTACAAAGTGTGCGGTGGTGGCCGTGCTCATGCAAGGGCTCGGGGCTTTCTGGGAATTTTCTTGGCATTCAAAACCTTTCACTGTGCACATCACCCCCTTTCCCTTCTCCTCCATGTGTACATCCCATTGGAAGCCTGGGAATAGTCACTCTTCTGGTTTTATGGAAGGAGTTAACAGGGAGTGCTTGGGGCTGTGGGGCTTGAAAGGCACAAGGGAGCAACGTGCTGCTCCCTGCTCCCGCACAGCCGGATTGGGAGGGGGGCGGGATGGCACAGCCGGATTGGGAGGGGGGTAGAAAAGCTGCAAGATGGAAATTATCTGCTACAGATGCCCAGAAATTGTAAGGGTACAAAGTCAGTGCCTCCAGCTTGTTGCTGTTGGCTCCCTCCACGCTGAATACCAAAATCTTCTGAAGTGAAAGGAGCTGGATGCCATTTGCAGAGGAGCCGGGATTTTTTCGCCGTGTTTCAGGCTGCAGAAGCAGCTGCGTTCCAAACCCATGACTGCAGCAGCAGCAATGACCCTTCGGGAGGGAAATCTGAGCCCGCGAGCAGTTGTGCCGGGAGGGCTGCGTTCTCACGTTTCTCTTGTTTTGGAGCTTCTGATAAGTGTGGGGAGGCTTTTTCTTTCTTTCTTTTTTTTCTTTCCTTCTCTCTCCCCTATTTTTCCTTTCTTTCTTTCTCTCTCTTCCCCTCCTCCTCCCTCTCCCCTGCCTCCCCCCACCGTATTTCCACAGCCTCCAGGAAGGAATTTAAAAAGCTGGTTCTGGAAGGGGAACAAGTATGTTTCAAATTACAGAAAGGATGTTCAGGGTTCAGGAGCGGGGCCGTTAGCGGCGGCTAACGTGGCGCTGGGGCTGCGGGCGCGGGAGGCTCCCGGGCCTGGGCGCAGGACGGGCCCGCGCGGCAGCCGCGAGGCCTCCCGCCGCGCGCGGGGCCTGCTGCGCGCCCGGGCCCAGCCTCTCGCCTGGCCACCTTTCCAAGGGTTTCATGGAGCCCTTCCTCAGCGCGTGATTTTGAGCTTGGGCTTTTTGGTGCTCTGTGTGTGTGCGGGCGTGTAGGGCTTTTTCCTTGCGCTGGTTCAGCTCCAGCCCAAGAACGTGCCAAGGAGCCACTTCTGGTGGCGGAGCGCCCTCTGCTTGGTGAAGAGCGGAGAAAACCGGCACAGATGCTGCTCTAGCTCAAGCGCCAGGGAGCTCCAGAGCTGCTGCTAAGCCCCAGGTCCTCCTAACACTTCCATACTGATGTCACTGTGGCGACTGCCAGTGCCATCACAAGCCCTGAAGACAAGGGAGAGCTGGTATCTAGGCCCTGAATTATCTGGCAGTGTTAAGACCCAGGTGCTAAGTCCCCTGCCTGGATTGCGTTGCACCCAGCAACTGGTTCCGGTTCTGTACCAGCTCCACAGAGATGGAGGAGGAGGAACCGCTGACAAGGAGCAACAGTTGAAATAGTTTGATCCTCCCTTAAGTTCATGACTAGACCTGGTCTCAATGTCCTGTGGAGAGTCATACCCTGGGGAACCTTCTCCGATCATATGACCACATTATCCTGTGATCCAAAAGCCAGCAAAGACCATCAGAGTCAAACATCTCAGACCATCGTGTATTCAGTTTCCTGGGAAGAGGACTCAGAAACTGAAGCTCTGTGACAAAACTCAATTTCCATGTCCTGTGACATGATCAAACACGCACATCCTCTGTGGAGTTGGGAATGTCATCATTTTGGTCAGCTGAGATACACGGCTGACCACAAACCAGTGAAGGACCTAAGGTCCTCATGAGATGAGTGGCAGTGAAGGCTAGCAAAGCAGCCTGCAGTCTGATTCCTGTCCACCTCTTAGCAGCCTCCTGGAGAGAGGATTGTAAGGTATGAACTGTGAGTTGACAGAAATCTTCTGCTGGACCAAACTCAGACTGCAGTGCTGTGGCTGGGCTGTCTGGAGTAAAAGATTATGAAACAGCTTTAGCCCCACTGTAGATAGATAAGGAATTAGTCACTCACAGAAGAAGAAAAGAAAAACGGTAACTTACTTTTTCAAGAAATGAGATGTCCATTATAGTCTTGACCTTTTCTAGTGTCTTAAAAAAAATGACACCAGTCAAATACTTGAGTCCTCTGTCTCATGCTGGAAAAACAATCAATCAATCAAACAAACAAAAAAATAAATAAATAAATAGTTTGTCCTTGTGAACTTGCACTCCAATATTTCTTCAGACTTGCAGAGCTGCATAGGAATATCCAGATGAGAACTTGTTGAGTGGAGCAATGGACCAGGCAAGTTGGCATCTTCATGGCACCTTCCTGAGCATTGTGCATGCTCCTGGTTGCATGATGCTTGAGTGCCTGCGTGGTTGCAGACACCCCTTTTCATTAAGCCTATATCTACCCACATAGTCATCTTGAGATGGTCTCTTTCACTCTTCCAGGCTCTTGAACATTATCTGAATGGCGCTAAACAACTTTTGATGTACCGGTTATCTGGATGGGAGGCCAGTGGAACAAAGAACTATTGATGCAAGTTTAAAAAATGAAGACTGATATCATTGTAACCACTTCTACTGTCTCTCAGATTTCTGCTTTGAAATAAAGCCAAAAAATCTCCAGGCCAGTTCAGCTAAGCAGATCAAAGATCCTCTATATGAACAAGTCAAGATAACTCTTCATGTAACATTAGTCTTTTTAGTTACTTTGAGATTTCCAGAATTTCTGACTGGAGATGTGTTTTTGCAATGCAATGATATGTTGTCATAAGTGTTACAGTGACACCTAGAAAATCAATTTTCTGAACCTCATTCTGGTGGATGAGATCTATAACAAAAAGATGATTCCCCCGCAAGAGATCTGAAGATTCTTTCTAGCCTTACTGACACACTGAAATACCATGTCATGTGCATGCTGTGTTTTCAAAACATGTTATCTATAAAGTATTAGTCTTTGTTCCTTCTCATACTGAAGAGATCTGAGAATTTCACTCAGTTGTGTCATTCTCACAACCAACAGAAGATGCAGAGATCACATTTAACTACTTTCTTACACTGTCCACTTTTGTGCTACCACACTGAGCTCCAGAGCTATTTTAGAAGTCTCAGAGCTGCCTTGATTTATGTGGACAAAACCTTTCCTTCTGGAACATGACACAGGAGAGAGATCAGCAGAGCAATTCATGTTCCAGTCCTGCGCGCTCCCTGCTCAGTCCCTACCTCAGTCCATCCTTGCATTTCCATCATGACACAAAAAAACCCCTCCACTAAGCTTAAGAAAGCTCTGTGTATCTAAGAGTGTCCAGAGAGACCTATATAGGAGCACAAACTGCAGACATATACCTCCATCATACTGTTTGCATATGGGAATTTGGAAGAAAAAAAAATCGCTAAGTACTTACACAGGTGGTTTTATTTATTTATTTATTTATTTATTTAATATTTTAGATCTGTTCTTGGCCAATTTGATTACATCAAGCCACTGAAAAGCATATAAAGCTCCTCCCCAGAGATTCTGTCTTTTGATTTTGTTTGTTTGGCAAAATAGATCAATTTTGCTTATCAAAACCTTCTGGAGCCAGAAATGTGGACTCAAACTCATCAGCACTTTTTTTTTCTTTCTTTTCTAATTATTATTTTTTCCCTAAGGAAAATAGTCCTTTTACCTGATATAGAGGCACAATCTAGCTGATGCATCATTGTTGAATCTGGAATTTAAGTAGACACTCAAATAAATAAAAGCCACACCTGCCACAGGCCAGTGCCCAAATATATTTGATTATGTTGTTTTCATATAGAAGGCTGCATTTCTGATGGCTATAGCCAATCCATAATCTCAGGGTTGTTAAATGGGCAATTCAGTTTAGTTGGGCGGGCAATTCTGTGCAGACCTAAACAGAGCATTAGGGCAGGACTCATGTGCAGCCGCTCTTGTGCATGGGATAAAAATGCATGTACAACATGCAGCACTGCAACAAAGCACCTTGGAATTAAAGAGGAAGGTATCAACAGCGGATAAATGTTGCCCTTTACTCAAAAGATTCCTCTTCAGCTATAGAATAAGCATAGTGCTCTAGGGCTGCGTGGCACAGGCTTCGTTCACTGACAACTGTTTCCCCCCAAATCCCATCTTATTCTTTTTTTTTTCCACACAAATCTAAGAACAACATGAAACTTCTTACTCATGATTCAACTTAACTGACTCATAGAGCACTTGCCCTCTAATAAAGCAAAGAGCTCGTTTCTGAGGAAAATCTGAGATGCTTTAGGTCTCTGCTAGCTAGCAATAGCAAAAGAAGGCTCAGTTATGACAAAAAGGACACTTTTTTTTTTAGTGCAAATGCAAAATCATCGTGTCGCCCTACATGCTCCCTTAACCTGCACATTTTGATGTTTATTATGCATGCCTTTTAAGGTGAAAAAGAGACT
>JAVCKT010025669.1:21356-47683 GCA_032273925.1 Rhynchotus rufescens
TTCCCCAAAACAAGGTAGCTGGCAAATACTGATGGAGCGAGTGAGGTCTCTGCCTTCCTTCCAGGTTCTGTGTCTCCAGGAGGTACAAGAGAACCATTACTGGGAGCAGCTGGAACCCACGTTCAGGATGATGGGTATGTCCTGCTGCTTAGTGTCTGTAGCTCCCGCTGGCCCTGGAGTTTCTCCTCTGTGTGTCTTCAAAGCTGCCAGGCTTGGGAGAAATCTGTTTCTTTGGGTAGCTGCTGTCCCCACTTCTCAACTCTGCCAAGATATTTCCTCCTTCAATCTAGTTCTTACTCCAGTTTGTAACTTTCTCCCACTTGACAGACCAGAGTGATGAAATAGAGCTGGTTCTGGTGTACAAGGAGAAAAAAAGGTACTTGATGATAAAGTAGGATTATTGTGACAGAGTTGGTCATCACTTTGCTGTTAGGGTGACAGAGCCCTGGGACGGGCTCCCCAGAAAGACTGTGGAGTCTGCTTCTTTGGAGAACTTCAAAAAGGGCCTGGATGCCGCCCTGTGCCATATGCTGTAGGTGTCCCTGCTCCAGCAGGAAGGTTGGCCTAGATGATCTCTAGAGGTCCCTTCCAACCTCAACCATTCTGTGATTCTGTCGTAATGCTGTGAACTCCGAGAGCAGAGACTGGACTCCCAGGCATTGAGTCCTGTTGCTTTTGGCTAAATAAGCAAAGAGCTGAGTGAAGACTGATAAGAAGTGTAAAGGGCTACATTACCGAACAGCCAGTGCTTTGCAAGTAGGTTTGCTCGTTGCCTACTGATCGTTGAGGACTTTTATAGTTATAGCTCAGATGTTTTGTAGAAAACAAGTTGAAAGTTAGAAAAATGAGAATGCATAGATGTTACAGAAAGTTTCCTCTCGCACAAGTCCACCAGACTGAAGGTCAGACTCCTAAGACATATGGCAGGGACCTCTTCTATATGGGCTTGCTAAACCCTCCAACTAATGGTGGGGCTGCTGAGGAAGTGGACACCATCTAACGGGTGTTGGTTTCTCTTCAGGCTTTGAATGCTTCTATAAGCGGAGAACGGGCAGGAAAACGGATGGCTGTGCAGTATGCTATAAGCACAACAAGTTCCAGCTGATCAGTGTCAACCCTATAGAATATTTCCGGCCTGGTCTGGACATCCTCAATCGGGATAATGTGGCCTTGGTGCTCTTGCTGCAGCCTCTGCTCCCAGAGGGCTTGGACCTGAGGATGGTCAGTCCGTTGTGCGTGGCCAACACTCACGTGTTGTACAATCCCCGCCGGGGAGATGTCAAACTTGCGCAGATGGCCTTGCTGCTAGCAGAGATCGACAAGATTGCCAAAACTGCTGAAGGCAGCTACTACCCTGTCATCTTGTGTGGCGACCTGAACTCTGTGCCTGATTCCCCACTGTACAAATTCATCCGGAATGGTCAGCTCTCTTACCATGGGATGCCAGCCTGGAAGGTAGGTGTCAAACCGAACGGGGATCAGAGAGCTCTTTGCCACGTGCTGCTGCACAATGCATAGCTATATTTTCCCTCTCACGAGGAAAGAGGCACACTATTATTGTGCCTGTATTATTCAGGGCTCTTCTGCTGTGCTTCCTGTGCTGCTGAGGAAAGAGACAAATATGTGTGTGTTGTTTCCACCGCTTCTCTTTTGGTTTCTCTAAAGGCAGGTCAGTGATAATAGACCGCTTAATTTCAGGTCCTGATTCTCCCTTGCTATGGGAGCAGGACAGAGTACAAATTCAGCAAGAAAAAGATTTTTAGGGAGTTTATGTGTTTTTTTTTTTTATTGTGGAAGTAGTTTTGTCCATGACGTGGGCATCTGTGCTAGACCTTCCTGTGGTTACCTGTTACTGAATATCCATGCTCAAATGCATTGCCAGCTTCCAATCTAAATCATTATTTTGTTAATAAAAGATACTTTGCAGACTTCTGCCAGGTGACTTTTAGCTAATTGTATATCTGCTACCCCAGTATCTGAGAGTTTATTATATCAGTGCTCTATCATCTTCTAAATGGCTCATTTCCATGAAGACATGCAGCCAGTTTGCTCTTGACAAGTGTAAGCATTGTCTACAGCCCATAGGAGTTCTGCTGCTGATGCTTCCTGTCCTGTTGCTGGCTTCCTTGCAGGTTTCTGGGCAGGAGGACTTCTCCCAGCAGCTGCATCCGCGGAAGCTGCTGGCCCCGCTGTGGCCGAGCTCGCTGGGGCTCTCGGAGAACTGCCAGTTCGTGTCTGCGAGCCCGCCGAGGCAGCCGGGTGAGGGCACGGGGCGCGGGAGCTGGCCAGGGAGGCACAGCATGGGGGCCTCTGTCTCCCTCTCTCAGCACCTAGCGATGCATGAGGCACTTGGCAAAGATTATCCCTTTCTCCTATCGTTTTTCTTGATATGTGGTAAATGTACCCTTTCTGGTGTCTATCACTGTTCCCCATATTTCTGCCATCTTTCTCCAGTCAGCAAGTGAATGTTGCTCTACCAGAAACCCTTCCTCTGAGCCCCTTTTTTATGTTCTTATAGTGATGCTTTTGTGCAGTTGTAAACTGCCTTCAGCAGCAACGGCTTCCAGTTGCAGGTGCTTATCTGAATGGGTCTAGGGCAGTGTTTACACACTACAACCAGAACCTGTTGTTAAGAGCCCATAATGACTATTCTCTCCTCTAGAGAGGATTAAAAAGAGAGAGCCTCCACTGCATAGTTTTTGTTGGAAGGTATGTGAATGTAGAGCTCGTATTCAACTTGATCTCCAGAACTGTTGTTCCTTTTTAGGTAGACGATTCCTTGAGTCACTGATCTCCTTAAATCTCTAACTTGCATTGTTTCAAAGGAGACATTCTTAGTTGTGACATCTGGTTGCTGACAGTGCAGGATGCATTAGCAATAGGAATTGCAGTAACTGACTGTGGCCTGAGCTCTGTTACTCTACATTGGCACCTCCATTCTGTGTTTCAGTTTTTAAGTGATTCTCATTCTGATGGATCACAGTGCTCAAACACAAAAATGTCCTTGGAACAGAAGTCTAAGAAGGATGTAGACAGACCCTGTAGATAGGACTGTTCTACTCTTCTTTTCCCTTCTCTTTTCCTTAGCTAGCCTTTTTCTCTGCAGACAGACGCAAGTACAGCCGGGACTTTCTGCTGCAGTTCCATTTCTGCGACATTGCCTGTGAACGACCACCAGAGTTGATCCTCTTGGAAGGTGTAACAGATGCTAAACCAGGTATTAATGAGAAATTCTCCAGTTCGTGACTCTCCTAGCTGGATTTTGATGAAAGACTGAGATGGAGGTAACGTTTGGTGAGGAAAGGGGAACTGTCACTCCCTCTGTGTGGTTACTAATGAACGGATTCTGTGAGGGCTCAGAGGAATGCAGTCCTGCTGTCCTTACATAGCAAGGCTTGCAATACTGTGTGCCTTGACATGCACTGAGATTTGGCCTCTTTTCGAGGCTGTTTTCAAAAAAGCCACATATATTTTAAGGGAGAGCAAACTGGAGGAGTGTGTAGCCATACTGGCCACAACAGCCACAACATAAAGGTCCCTGGATGCTGGTACCCAGTATACACAGCCTCACTCTGGGCTTTGTGGCAGGGTTGGTTCTGCTCTATTTATATTGTGCTTTTCTGTCCAGCTCTTCTAGATGGGTAAGCTATAGGCTGAGATAGATGAAATGTCTTTGAGAGTGAAGGTTGCAGTGCTCTGAGCTTTGATAGTATTAAATGCCCTAAGGGCATGTCTTCAACAGGACAGAATTTTCATTTGTCAGCTGTTTGCACTGACCCACTGTCAGCATTCCTGGAAGTCTTGAGCTGGACTTTCCTTTGAATGTTTTTCTTGAAAATGCCTCTAACTAGAAACTCTCTGCTCTTTTGAGGTAAAAAGACTTGTATGGTCTTGGAAGAGAGACTTCTGACTTAGGTTAGGCAGCCTGGTCTGGGCTTCTGTAGGTCTGTCCAGAATCTCTCTGCTCCTTTGCAGACCGTCCTGCACACTGGCCCAAGCATGCTGCTGTGGTGAATGACCCCGATTCCCAGTCCTGCTTCCCAAGGTAATCCGGTGCAGCTTCCTGTGGGGAAGTCCAGTCTCATTGTCCTGAACAATTGAAGTCTGGCTCAAGTAAAGACTGAAATAACTGGGAGGCTGGCCGAGAGTAAGGAGGGCTGTCTGGAGCAGCTGGAGCCACACAGGGTTGTCCCGGTAGCTGGGGGATGTTATGTCAACATGGGCTTGATGAGATGAAGAGTGAAGGGCATAGCCAGAACTGGGTATTTGGGAGAAGGGAAGTTCCTAGTTTGCTCAATCTTTGATGTAAGTAAAGTGAATAACGCTGAAGGACGGGCTTTCTGTATGTGCTCACAAACACAGAAGCAGTTTGGACAGTTGCATCAGCAAGGGAATATCCAGCTTCAGCCGTGACTGCAGCACCGAACACGGCATCCTGTTCCTTTCCCCCCTTAATAAATGCTGGCTGTTCCTTTGCAGGTCTTCAGGCGTTATTCAGCATGGTCTCAACCTGACCTCAGTCTACAGTCACTTCCTGCCCCAGCGAGGGCGCCCGGAGGTCACGACCATGCCCATGGGGCTCGGAGCCACCGTTGATTATATCTTCTACTCAGCAGAGCCCGTGGAGAATGGGGACAGAGGGGGTGAGTGTGGCAGCCCGAGGCCCATCCTTACTGGGTCAGGTAGAGCAGGATGCAGCTCTGTGGCGGGCAGTGCGTTTCACTGAGTTGGGGGTGCATGAGCAGGTTGTGCCTGTGACCAGAATGATGCACAAAAGAGAAGCAGCATTTCCTCAAGGGCCATGAGAAAACACTGTGCATCTTTGCTGTGGAAGAGCTAGAGCTACTCAGCTGAGGTTCAGGTGGGTCTCTGAGGAAACCAGAAGAGAATGTATTCTGCTTCATGAGTACAAGTGTCTGCTTGTGTTCTTCATCATAAGCAGTGCTGGGTCACAAGTTCAGGATGTGGACTTTTGGTCTGAGTGAGACCCCACATTTGCCTTAAAAAGAAGCAGCTTTTCTTACCTTTTGTTGGCACCACCCCTCTACTGCCAGAAGCAGGAGTTAGGTTGTGAAGGACTGCACGTGACTGCCCCTGAGCTGGACTGGATTGGATCAGAATCAACTTTGGGGAGGAGGGCAGGAGTGAAGGTGTTTCTCAAAGGAGAATGTAAAGGCACCTGTAGGAGTAAGTGCAGGGAACGGGAGCTTCCCATGCTTTGGAAGGGGGAGTTTAGCACGTACTGAATTCCCAAGTATATAGAGAGTCCATAGAAGAGCACTGGTATACCATGCTCATTGCTTTCACAGCAAGACTCAGAGGTGCTTGCAGTGTTTGTGCAGGCTGACTGCATCAGGAAGAGGCTGGAAGAACGTTGTGAAGCCTCCCTCTGCGGCTGCATAGAGTTAATTTACAGCACGAGTATCCAGCTGATGTTTGATTTCCTTTTTCTCTTTTCACAGGTCGCAGACTGTATCAGGATGGAGCCCTGAAGCTGCTTGGCCGACTTTCCCTCCTCTCTGAGGACGTCCTGTTGATGGCAAATGGCTTGCCCAATCCTTTCTGTTCGTCTGATCATCTCTGCCTGCTGGCTAGCTTTGGCTTGGAGATCTCCAGCCTCAGAGAGGGTTAGTGTTGGTCCCCTTCCCTAAAGAAAAGCTGTTCTGAATACAGCAGTTGAGGCTCTGGATGCACAATCTGCTTACAGAAAAACCTCTTTTCCTTGTCATGTCCTAAAAGTCCCTTCTCCTCTCATGCCCCCACAGAAAATTGGGGGTGGGGGAGTTGGAGCCTTTTGTGCATTGATGTTTCATGGGCTCTGCAAACCTGAGCTGCGTTTCCAGCAGACTTCCAGTTGTTTTCAGGCTTTATCATCTCTTAAAGAGATCTTTGGAGTTAACTTTCTGGTTTCCCTGCTTCATTTAGCAGATGTTTTAGTGCTGCAGGAGTCAACCTAACTCCTGCGTTTGCTTGTCCATGGGTGAGACCTTCAAGGAGCCGGGCAGTTGAGGGGCAGTGTTTTCTGCTTGTAGTTAGTTAATTGCTGCCGAATAGCTGGGGTTGTGCACACCCCTGCTCCTTCATGCCAAAGCAATGGTTCTTTTAGTTTGTTAGTGATGAGTTTATGAAGCATGGCCCTCCCATCTGCTGCCTGTGGGGTTGCCTCTGAGAGCAGCGTTCTCGTGGCTGCTTGGAAGTGGCTTTTACTTAATGATATATAAGGGCTGTCTCTCTGATGAAAGAGTTTGTAGGCTCAGGCAGCTTCTGTAAGTTCCTTAGTGTGTCTAAATGACTTGGGAATGGGTTTGCTGGGAACGGAGCTGGGATTCTACAGAGCTGTCCTAAGGACTTCTAGAAACACCACAAAAGCCCAGAGGCTTTGGGAAAGGCTCCTTCCTTTCTGGCAGGCTCAGAACAATACCTAGTTCCTTTGGCACTTGTAGGAGAAAGATTTAAGATCTTCCTGGTGGACTTCAAGTAGTGAAAACTGTGAGACATGAGAACCCCAGGCGGCCCTGGCTCTGGGAACTCCCAAGAGAGGTGAAAATGGGAGGCATGTCAGAGGAAGCAGAACCATCCTGTGGAAGAGCTGATACTTCTCACATGCCAAAGTCATTCTGTATGCCCTCCTTATCCAGCTGGCCTGGCACAAGTTAGATAGCCAAGCTGTAGCATCCTCCTGGACCAGAGGGACGTTCCTACTGCTGCCACCTTCTGGATCCAGCCCTCCCTATGTAGATAGAAGCTATAGGACTGACCCCTGTCTCTGTCAGGGAAAGTTGTGTGCTTGGAAGCAGAGCATCAGCAGTGGCTGTGAGAAAGGGCAGAAGGGGATGTGTTCCAAGGGCAGACTCCCCAGCTTGCTCCGACTGCTGGTGCGCAGCTTTCCCTGAGAGGTGAATGCACTGTTGGCAGAAGCACTTTCAGCCCTCCGCTCGTAGATGAGGCAGGGAGGTCTGGCCTCACTTCAGGCAGGTTTCTGTGGGAGGGTACAAGGAGACTTGAAATAGCATTGCCTTCTCCTGGGTTATATTGGGGGAGTTTCATGTTTTAAATGTTGCTTTCTTAATCTTATTCAAAAATAAAAAATTTGTAATTTATGAAAAAACAACATAGTAACTGCAGCACCTTGTGCTCCTGGCAGCTGAACCCTACTAGGCCTTAGAGGAATGCAGAGCTCTGTGTTTGCACAGCTCTGTTTTGTCTGAGAGTTGCGCTGATTTCTTCAAGCACTCTTACCCTGTCTTTGTAATTGATTTTATTTGCCAAGGGGAAGGGAGGAAAGGGAAATCTGTGGCACTGCAAGAGCTTTATTTTCTGCCACGCTGTTTCCAGGTTGCCAGAAAGCAAGCCTGCTTGCAGAAAACACCTGCCAGCTGCTAACATGGGGATAGGAAACTTGGAAGACAAGGAAGTTTTGTTTTGTTTTTTTTTTCTTTATTTTTCTTTATTTATTTTTTTTAAACAAACAAAAAAACCTGTGGCAAATCTGTTGTCACTTACGTGTCACGTCTTTGGCTGCCTGCTTCCCCCGTGGGTGCTGCCTGGCTCTGCTGGTCAGTGAGTGCTGGGGCAGGGAGGGGAGGCAGCCCCGGCCCCGCGCGCAGAGCTCGCCCGGCCGCAGCGCTCGCCCGGCTGCTGAGGGGCAGCGGGGCCCCGTGGGGCCGAGCTGGGGCACCCTGGCGAGGGAGGTCTCCCCTCCCAGTGCTAGCCCATGCGTCCTGCCAGTCCCGTGACTTAGCATAGCTGTGCTTGAAAACCAGAAATGCTTCTCCCATTTTATTCAAACCAAAGCACTGGCGTTTCTTTTGGGTAACTTGCATGATGGCATCTCTCGGAGAACTTTTCTTGCATGCCAGTGTAACCTTCCCACTATAGTTTGCTGGAAAATCCAATATTCCATTGGGTCAGAGTCCTGTTTTCTCTTTCAATACATGAATACTTGGAGGAGTCGGGCTGGGCTGTTCTTGCACAGGGGATGTGGAGTCATGCACTAAGAAGCCCCAGGACACCACGTCCTGCCTGCAGGGCTTTTCATCCTTCTCCCTGAAGGTTCAGCAGCTCCCAGAGGGTCCTGCAGCCCCTAAAGCCCTGGCTCTCTTGGGTATTCGCAAGCAACGCTCCTTGAGAAATACAGAACTGTCACTAGGGGCTGCATATGCTGCCCCTTTTAGGAAAGGAAATTATCCATGTTCTGGAGTAATTTGGAGATAACATCAAATGGATCTGGAGACGTGTGAATGACTGTAGGGAAAATTTGGAGAGTGGGGGAAGTTTCTACCTCTAAAATGGTGACTTGTGTATTGTTATAGTTCTGGTGAGAAAGTAATGTGCTGCTTTAAGAATACTTTAATGCTGTAAGAATACACTGCTGCTTTGAGAATACAGCAAGAGACCTGGTAATGAACAACTTGTGGGAAACAGGATTAAGATCCCAGATGCAGCTCGTAACTGTTTTCTGACCTAAATGCATAGCTAGCTGTCATTAACATGGCTTTCTGAGGAATTACAAAGGGGCCTTAAATGGTTATGGAAGTGGAACAATGGGAATATCTGCCAAAAAGGGAGGGTATCATAAAGCTACAGTACAACCCCCATGATCATCTCCACTGTCATCTTCTCAGTGGAGATTTGGATCTCAGAGAGATCAGTGCTTAGGGAAACGGATGCCAAGGGCCGCTGGCAGCCCACACACATTCCCCCTTCTTGCATTCCCCACGCAGCTGCCCAGCGGTGCTCAGTTAGGCCGCTTAGAAATTGCATTTCTTTAACTGTCGCAGCCTCGGAAGGTGTTCAGCACTTCAGGAGGATGCCCACCAAAACCAGCTGCCATGATTGCATGGGATAGGAGGAGGAGTAGATAATGTAACTGCTCCTCATTAATTCATTTTCCAAAAAGTGAGTCTTGGCTGCTGCTTGAGATCTTGACTGTTGCTTGAGAGCCTTTTCCTTATGAAGTCTCACTCGCGCAGCTGTTTTCCCAGGGCTGCTGTATCCAGTTGTATTGTTAGGTTACTGAGGATGATTTTTTTCTGCAACCGTGTTTCTTTAGTTAGAACCTATGGCTGAATTCTTTAAAGCTGCCTTATTATTAAATCCAACCTATTAACTACTGTAAAGCCACAAGAAGCTGTGATCACTGATCAGAGTGACAATCTGAGTCCCCAAAGCGGGGCTGTTCTTCCTCGCCGTGACTGCCGTCACCTTGCTAATGAACGTGACTGGAATGCACTGCTGGGGCTTTGCAAACGCACCTAGGGCTCATCCAAGGGAAGAGGGAGCCTCTGTGGCCTCATCTAGACGTGGAACACGTGCACACCTTCCTGGGATCCCAGCTGCTCCAGTTTGCCTTCCTGTTATGCCAGTTAATGGAATTGTCTCTGATGCTCTTCTTACCAGATTGCAGCCGCTTTGTTTGAGTGCTTCCCGCGGCTCCGGTACTCTGGAATGCACACTGTAATTCCTGCTGTCCAGCTTACTGCATCGTGTTTGAAGTACGAGGTGTTTGAGTGTCTGCAGAGACCTCTCCTGCTGTGCTGATAACGCATCTCGTGCCACCTCCCTCCTTTTGTCAGCTGCACGTGCTCGGCATTTCCTGTCGGGGCAAGTCATACTCCAGCTGCCACCGGGAATGTCACTCTAGCCCTGAAACTTTTTTTTCTCTTTTCTTGTAATGGCAGATCTGGGTTGCGCATTCTTACGCTCTGAGGGAATAGGAATGTTGCAGAGGGGAGCTGGAACGTTTCTTTTTTCCTAACAGTTTTCAGACAGACAGATTTCAAGGTGCTGAAGTCTGGTAGGCAGACTGGGCTAGACATTGGCTTGCACTGCAGCAAAAGAGACATTTGCTCCGTCCTGTCTGTCTTTTTTCTTTTTCTCTCTCTCAAAGGAGATTTGTCATCAAATCCGAGCTGTGTTATGTAGTGTGAGGGCTGACAGTTTTCGGCTGCACTGCTTTGCTCCTGCATGGAAAGCCAGCTGCAGCAACCCTAGGTTTATTCAGTTCACAGCTACCTTCAGCAGCTGCTCTCAGACTAGGAGTAAACAAATGGACTAGCTATTCTAAAGGCTTTCTCACTTTTCCTCCTTCCCCTCCTCCCAAAAAAAAAGGGATGGGATATAGCAAGGCAGCCACACCTTGGCAAAATGAAAATGGAAGCCAGGAAAGCCAACTCAAGGGGGTAAGGGGACAGGAGGGACTTCAGTTGTCCATAGCAGGTCCTCTGCCTCTTCACAATCTTACCGTCTATGCAGTGAGACAATTCTTGAAGATTTGTTTTTCCCTACCACCACCATTGATATCCTGTATGCTTCTAGGCACGTGAGGGCCTTAAATTTTGCAGTCTTGGTCTTCTTGACATAATAGCCGACCAGTAATATTACTGTTTTTATTGATTTCTGAGTTATGTGGTTTGTACAGCTTCTTTTCAGGCTCTTTTCCATAACAAAGGCTTTGTATTACGGTCTAAATAGTGTAGTCTCCAAATGACTTAAAAAGTTGGAAGTGTAGAAACTGTCAACAACGGGATGAAAGTCTGATCTAAGAGGGAACAGAAAGTGTTATTTTTATATCTCAGCTGCGGACAAGTCACTGCTTTACCTCTCTGTCTAACACTCAGCCCACCCCATGTGTCTCCTGGGGTTTTAGGGGTGATCTCATTTTTAAGAAAGTCAGATATGGGGCAGAGGGCATTCTCAAAGAAACAGCTCTACAACCCTCCCCTGAGATGAAGCAGAGGTTTAGAGAGGCTACAGCATTTAATTAGAAGACAAGGAGCAAGAATTCCTCTACTGCAGAAGGACTGTTGTGAACTTCTGGGCTTGAGCACACTCTTTGCAGGCTTGTGATGTGGTTACTATTTGTTTCTTAATGTGACCTATCAAGTGCTCTGCAATTATTTTCCTCCCCAGGGCACCAAACAGCTCTCCCGAAGGCAGAGTTGTTTATATAATTTAACTTAGCTGAAAGGGACTGGTGCATGTGTGCCCCTCTTTGGAGGGACAGGGTGAGGGGGTGCTTATTCCTTCCCTGCACACATACATGAGCTTTGCTTGCTTGCCTACATCCTGGCCTTGGTCCCAGCTATTACTCATTTCCCAAAGAGAAGGGTATGTTATGCCTGAAAGATGATACCTTGAATAAAGTTGGATCCCCAGTGTTGGGGAAAGGCAGCAGGGCTCGCAGCTGACTGTCCTTTATTAACCCAGCACCTGCCGCGAGGAGACCTGGGGAGGTCGTGAGCCTAGAAGGCCCCTATTTTACTTTTTTAAATTAAACACAGTTTAAGCATTTGAGGCCAGGAAAGGAGACTCATAGTTATGTGTTGAAGACATGGAATTAGAGGCTTGTGTCCACCCTTGCAGTAGTGTGTCAATACTGCATTCAGTATCACTGTATCCTGTGGATGTGGTTCCATCCAGCCTGACTGCTGGACATTTTGGAGGAAAAGAAGAGTTTCAGCCTTCTTTAGACAGCCCTATGCCCACTTCTGGCCCTCTGGCTGCTTCTTCTACGTGTACAGATGTAGCTACCTGCTCAGCTGATTGATGGAGAAGAAAATTTCTTCCATGCCCTCTTTCCATAATGCTGTGAGTGCAGAGCATCTATCCCCTACCCTCCCTCAGGAATGCAACCCTTGTCAGGCATTTGAGAAGTCAAAGGGAGAGTCAAATTTAAGAAAAAAAGACAGCACAGACATCTTGTTTGCTCTGCACCAGCTGACAGCAGTGCAGAGAGAATTTTATTGTCTAAGTGTGAAAGGAAGCAGGAAGAAATATCAAGGACTAGGGGAAGTGCAGTAAGAACTAAATCTAAATACAGGTTCTGTGTTGGCTACACAAGTACACAGAACCCTGCTGATTAATTACAAAAAGACACACATGATAATAGTTCATAAAGAAAGAAACCCTCCATTTCTTAGTTTGGAGCTGTACCAGTGATAAATATGTAAATAGTTTGGGAGCACCCTGTCAGTGCTATAGTGGAATACTGATGTGCATGGAAGGGGACCCGCTGGTCCCACTAGCACCATCCCAACCCTGACCTGGAGGGAAACTCTGCTCTGCAGAGATTGCAAGGGATTTAGTAGCCTTCTTGGCCTAGGTTGAGTTGCTCTGGAGCAGGCAGAATCGGGGCACACTCTGAAGGTGAGTGGCTGTGATATGAGTAAACACCTGCTCAGGAAACAGGAAAAAAAATATTAAATTCCCTAAGGAGTTCTGCTTGGCTGCAGGGAGCTCTGCTCTGGCAGAACAGACACCAAGCGAGGGTAGCACTTTCCTTCTTGGGTTATCGTGGAAACTCTGTCATGCAGGTCTTGGAGGGTAACAGTGGAAGACCACTGGAATTCGTGGTGCTCCTTCAGCAAGACTCACACGTACAATACACGTGGGAGATGGGGCACATCCTGCTTCTGTCTAGCTCTTAATCATCAGGACCACTTGAAGTGCTTTACTTGCAAGAAGCAGATGGCCAAAGCGGCCACCTGAAGGGATTAGCCAGAACCACTGGAGCAGTATCATGCCCATCTAACCCTGGCTGTTCCCTTTCAGCGGCAGGATTCCTCTGTGTGTTAAGGTTTCTTAACTCTGCATGTTTACAGACACTCATGTTTCAGCATATGCAGCACTGCATGTGAGCCCACCTTCAGTGTAAGCACCTGATTAAGGCTTTCACCTGAAATACTTTAAAAAAAAAAAAAACATGTAAAGCAGATCTGAAAACAGCAATACAGCTACTGTATAAACACAAACTACCTCCCAGCCGCCGTTCTGGAGTCATTTATTCTGGCACGGATCCAAACGTACTATGTATTGACCCATACAGTGGCACACAGGTAAAAATCATCTCAATAAGAACACTCCACTGCCCAGCTACACCTGCTAACATACCTTAAATTCCTAAAGACCCACTTAGATTATCAAGGAAGGAAAAAGAAAAAAGCTTGCATGTCACAGACAGACAGACAGCTGATCCTACTTCCTAACATGTAATGCTTTTATTGAGTGATGTCCTCAGAGAAGGTTCTTGGTTTTGTTCACTAATGCAGCCATCCATTTAAAAAGTTCAGATCACCCCTGCATCAGAGGACTTGTCTGCATAAAAGGAGAAACTCTTTCTTCAAGGTTTGAATTACAGTTAAAGGAGTTTTTGCTAGCAGTAGGCCAGCATTTCTCCAGTAAAGCCTTCCTAACCTCACCTAGACTTGGTGTACAACATAGGCAGTATATAATCCATTCATAGTTTAGAGGCAGTTCCCTTCCACAGAGTTCAGGAGGACTCAGATGAGATCTACTGAACAGTGAAATTTACACTGCAGAGGTACTTGAACTATCACATCAATATTTAATATTAAATACTTCATTAAAAGTAGTCTTCAAGAACCACCTTTTTGTATTCTGCAGCTGCTAAGGTGTATGAGTTAAACCCTATTTTTTCACTTCATTCTTTGCCCTGCTAAAGAACAGAAAAGTGAAGACTCATCTTCAGACTTTTTTTTTTTTCTCTTAGGTTTTGTGGCAGATAGACTAGAACTAGAGCAGCTCATCAAGGGAGAAAAGTGGTATTGCAAAAGCAGGGTTAATCATTGTACCCTCAAATTATATAGGGCAAAAAACGACCCTGCACAAATCCTGTGTCAAACATGGGGTACTCCCTTGTTTGTCATCTCAGCAAGGAACCTAAGTTTTATAGTGAAGCAACTCATCTTGTTACAGAGATACAGAGGGGACAAGAGCAAGAAGAGGAAAATTATTAGGTCATTTTCTATTTCTTTGCACCAGCCTAAACTGGTAATACAGAAACAGCAAGGGGCAGGAGATTTACCATCCAAAGAAACACAGCAGAAGGCTTGAAACAGCAGCTCTAGTAGATGCCTCAGGGTCTGGTCCCACATTGATCTTGACAAGTCGTCAATGTTAGATGCAGAAGAATTAAAAGATTTCCAGCACAGACAGTTAGGTAACTGAATTTTGAAAGAGGATATTCTTGTCTTGCTCCAGCTAGCGAGTGCTCTGAAGGATGAGGATTAAGAGACCTTAAGCAGTACCTGTCACTCATTCCTTAAACACCCACTTCCTTTGATTTTCTAAACTATTGGCCTCAGTTACATCCTGCAGGAAAGTGCTTAATTACTGGGTCAAACGAAGCGCTTTGTTCTAAGCCATTCTGCCCTGGTGATCTAAGGCTGCTGAGCATCCTTTAGCCCTGCTCTCAAGAAGGCATCATTCGGAGGCAGTCAACCCTTCCCTCGCCCCTCTTCTTTCAAGTCTTTCCCCTGGCTCCTTTCCATCTAAAAAGGCTCACGTTGATCCAGTTATTGAATGTGCTCCATATGAAGCTACTAATTATTCTTAAGAGCTTTCTGATCACTTTTAGTTAACCAACCAACCAAAAAAAAAGGTATATTTCCTACTTTTATATAAGTGGGTATTACAGTATTTTCTCAATTTCATCCACTTTAATAAAACCTAACATTCACTTTCCTTTGCTGCTCGCTGGTTGTATTTATTGTAGCTTTCACAGTGACACCTGAACTTTAAGTGTGCTACACAACAGCATGAGCAGGCAGCTCGTGGCTTTCCTGTGACCCATATTATTTACAGGTATCTGTGGTACCTTTACAGCTATCACCATTAGCATCCAGATACTAGGTCTGCTAACTTACAGCTGCATAAAATTGGCCAGGGGAAACATTCAAATGGCTGCTTGCCTTGACGCTGTCTGGTTTCAGTGTTGTGTGTAGCTGGAATGCAAAGGAGAACAAG
The DNA here is from genome assembly GCA_032273925.1 of Rhynchotus rufescens. Lineage (NCBI taxonomy): Eukaryota > Metazoa > Chordata > Aves > Tinamiformes > Tinamidae > Rhynchotus > Rhynchotus rufescens. Next base: position 36,123 of record JAVCKT010025669.1, read on the forward strand.
TGTTCCAGTGCACTGTGAAAGTCGCATCCTCTTCTGGATTAACCTTATCTTGGATCAGCAGCAGGTTAGGGCACCTCACTGTGGATTCTCCTCTTGGTCACGCAGAAAAGTACAAACAGCTAAAAGAGCCTGGCAGAACAGACTGCAGTTGCATGAACGCATACATAGGGCCTTGCACGCTACATCACAGTGAAGGATGTACAATTAGGGACCTGTAAGGCTCAAGATAAAACACTTGTGGGCAGTGCTACAAGGATTAACACTGCTTTAACTCGGCAGAAGAGCTGATTTGTTTGGGGATAAGAGCCCATTCTCTGCCACCAAAATAGCACTGCTTACATGAGAGTGTGCCACAGCTATGATGTGACACAAAACTGTGCTAGAGGGCTATGCTCCACATGTTTCTAATGACTCCACCGGAAAGCAGAAGTTCTAACCAACTTAAATATTTAGTATTTCATACAGCTTAGCTCCTTGCTAATGTTGTGGTAAAACAAGACTCAGCTTCTCTCCAGCTCTCTGACTGCCCAGCTGAGTTTCTGCATCCCCAGGTCCATGGATCCTCATCACTGCACAGCTGCACTGTGCTGACTTCTGGCAGCCACTCTGCTTCCAGGCTGTAGGTCTCAGTGACCTGACAACGCTCCTGATTTCTGCAGCATCACTGCTTAGTGAGACTGCATTCCCCTGAAAAGTAGTTTAGGAAATGTTAAGGCTGTGACTGGACAGAAAAGCCCAGCCCAACTGTGAGGCTGAGATGGGCAACTGCCTTGAGCAGGGCTTCCCACCAAGTGCTCAGGGCTGGCATTCCAGGCCTATAATACAGCGATGGAGGAACAAGACTCTTGCGGAAAGGAAAAATGCTTGTAAAACCTCATCAGGTCATCAAATTCTTCCTCACCTATTTGTCTTAAAACTTGTACCTTGGTGACTGAGATGCCTTCTGCTGGCTTTCACTAAAGCAGACAGTAGCTGCTGCTAGAGAGAAGGCAGATGGAGAAGGAGCTCCAGACTGAGGTGTCTCATCAGCCCCTGCCTTTTCCCTGTGCTGCCAGACCAATGTCCCTGCCTGTTTTCACACGGACATGACACAGGGATACCCTGTCCTACCCTGCCACAAAAGGTCATACTGCGACGGTCCCACAGCAGTGCAGCAGGCAGAGATGCCACCATCCCACCCTCTGCCCCCTCAGACTCAATGAAATGCATTGGAATAGGCTGGATTAACCCCCAGATGGGTTTTCTCCAGACAAGAGGCTCTCGCGTGATTAGTAAAACAGAGACTGAGCAAGATCAGCCCCATCTCTCACAAGAGCAGTGTTAAAGTGCTCAGAATGACAAAACTAAGAGTGTTTGCACAAGATGCAGGGGCTGTCCCATTCCAATATCACCCTCAACCCCACAGGCTTTGCATGGGCTCAGTGCTTGTGCCAGCAGGGAAGGAGCACTGTGGATGAGATGCTTCATCCATCTGTCCATCCATTTCAGTCCCAAAAATCTGATAGCAAGCGTGCTTACTCCACTCCCTATTTTCCCTGCAGCACATTCCCATCAATGTGCAGATCTGTTAGAAAGAAAAAGGAAACAAAGCCCTCCAAAAAACACAAACAAAAAAATCCCCCCAAATCCCAAACCAACAACAAAAAAAGCCCACACTTGCTTCAGTGAATTAAGATCGACTTCTCTCCCAGGAGCAGGCAGATGAATCCTCTGGAACCACGGGATCCAGCTCTGGGGGTAGCCCACTGGGACGTACCTGGGAAGACCAGCACTGTCTTCCACTCCCAGTCCCCTCTTCCCTGTGTCAGAATTGCTGCCAGTGGATTCTGGTCCTAGCTGTGGCCAGCAAGGAGTCCGTGGAGCCAGACACACAAGGCACAGCTCTCTTCAAACCCGGATTTGGTACCCATTGAGGTCTGGCATGGCTTTGGAATCGGCAGGCTTCTTCTCACCAGATGGCCTGAGAGCAAAGAATGCAAGAAATATTCATAAACTCTTCTCAGTCAGGAGACCCTTTACACAACAATGCAGCACTGGATAAAGAGACAAGAGAGGGTTAAACTCACACCACACCAGTATGGGCAGGATTATTCTCTACCCTTCAATAACTCTCTGAAAAACAACTTTGCAGAAAGATGAGGGAAGGAAGAATAGGAACCCCACGTGGGTATCAGTTTTGAGGAGAACAATCTCACTGACCAATGATGCAATCTGTGGAGTTGCTTTGGGGTACTGCCCTGCAAGATGCCACAGATCAGACCTCAGAGCAAACTTAAATACTAGTTACTAAAAATCACTCTCTATGCGAGCAATCTTCCCCCACTCCAAATAGAAAATAAAGCAACCAACCACCCCCTGGCGCAAGCAGTGATTAACTTGCAAAGATGTAGATTAGGGAGCGATGCTAATGCAAGCAAGAGAAGACTCCTCTGTTATAAAGAGCCTCAGTAAGACCCCAAACATATGCAAGATGAGAGCAAGGTGGAGTCTGCATGATGAAGATGCCCTAGGTCTGCTGCCTTGCAGCCCCACTCACCGTCGGTCCCCGCGGCTGTTGCGCCGATGGGGGCTGGCCTGACCTCTTTGCGGGGAGGAAACATCTTTCTTCCTATCCTTGGTGGGAGATGGTGGCCCTGTTCCTTTGCCAATCTGCCAGAAAATTTAGGAAAAAGAAGAATAACGTGAGCAGAAGACCAGTACTAGTAGTAAGTAGAAAAAACAAAGCTATGCAGTAACTCTTGTTGGCTTCCTGTAGGGGCCCAGGCTGTTTAGGTGGCCCTTCAGCCACCAGTTCACCCTCCACTCCACCACACAGGAGACCTCTTGCCCCTTCATGCCCCCAGCGTGCCACAGTCCAGGCAAAACAGCAGATGCACCTGGTGCCACTTCCCATGCCGGTCGCTCACCTTCAGCCTCATATCACGGGCATGTCTCTCAAGCTCTTTACGGAAGTCTTCCCGGCTTAGCTTGTCCAAATCCAGGATGGAGTGTTTCCACTCAATCTGCTCCACGCTGTGTGGGTCGTGGGAGACGCAGTGGCCCAGCTTCACCTTTTTGAGGGTGTGCCAGCAGCGGCGATACGCCTCCTCGAAGTCAAAGATGAGCTCGCTCAGGGTGCGGAAGACGGGCGCCTTGTACATGAGCTCCTCGCGCCGGCTGATGCCCAGCGCGCCGTAGCGGCCTCCAAAGTTCACCCCCAGCACGATGTGTCGGAAGTAGTTCCCTGAGAAGTGGGTTTTGAAGCTGATGGGGAAACGGTCCAGCGTGGTCATGTTGTTGGTGAGGTAACTGACAGCAGCGGCTATTCAGGAAACAACTGGTGGTACCATTTTCTTGACAAAATGCTTCCTTCCTGCTCCAAACCCTCCCAGCCTGCTTAGCACTCAGCACTGACTCAGGCATCACACAGGCAGGATTTGTTCTCCAGATCAAGAGTCCAACTAATTGCGAGCTGTCCTACTTTCATCTGGGTCACGGGGAAACTGAGTTATCACTGCCTTGGCCTCCTCAGCCAGCCAGCCAACATAGAGGAGTTAACTGCAAGGCAGGTTTGTGATGCTGAAGTTTCTGTACTAATGTGCTGAATGTATTTTATTTTGTAATTACTGAGAAACTCTGCAGCATTATTGTACAGTTTCTTTTAATATGTTTTACTAGCTGTCACTTAGAAGGTACTTAGGAACTTTCAAAATCAGGCACTTATCAGGCCATTCTTCTGAAACATTCCCTTGCCTTCCATTCCCTTCCAGATGGCCTTGCCAGCGTTTCAAGATCTCCAGTCCATGTGACACAGACTGAGTTTGGGGAAGAGAGCTGGGGAAGATGTGTGCTTAAAGGCAGATGAAAGTCTAGAATTAATAAGAGCAAACTTAAGAGTTTGCAGGCAATTTTAGACTTTCTGTTGGGGAATACACCATACCCAACAGTTGGCGAGGATCCCCTCCTTTTTTTAGTGCAAAACACATGCAGGTAACATTGCAATGGGGGGGTGTATTCATCCACAAAGGACTTCTGATCTAACTCTAGGTAACATTTTTGTTCCTTTATAGGTTCCTTGGCATTTCCCTTTCTCTTTTACTCAATACTAGAGTTATTTAGAGCACCAATACTTTTCTGGGACAGAAGGGAATGACTCTGAAGAATTAATTCCAGCATTTCAATGATTTGCTTGGATTTGGTGAAGGATTTGGGGAAAACTCAGGTGGGGGAAAAGAAAGGGATGTGGGGGTAGGTGGCAATATATCAACAGCCCTGGAGCATCATAAAAGAACAGAGCAGAGAACAGGCATGGGCAGACATGCATTCCTAAGAGGACAGGATACATTCCCAGGATCACAGCTTCCAGGCATTTGATTGGCAGGGCCTCTTTGGTCATTTCTTTGGCCAGGTCCATCAGCCTGTGGAACAGGACAAGGGGAGAGGAGAGTTAGAGGGCTCATGCTGTGCAAGCCTGGCCAGTTTAGCCCTTTTGCAGTATACACATAGGTAGTTTTCCAGGAGAAAGGAAGGCCCATTCAGGTCAGGATACAGGAAGAAATATCTTCTTTTAGGAAGATATCAAATCCACATCAAGCCTTCTGACATCTGTACCACCCAGGGTCACTGCTTATGTGGAGCTCCCTTCAGAGAGTTACAACTAGGCTGTGCACTGGGCCAGCCCCTGTCCTCAAGGAGGCCACAGCACTTGGCTTGGTGAGTTCTTCTGGATGGACACTCATCCACCAGCAGGCAGGAACCTCAGAGGAGCCAGAGCAGCAGCATTTGCCTCACAGGCTGGAAGGCAGCAGAGCCTGCAGCCTTGCTCTCTGCTCAGCAAATACTGCAGAGGAGACACTGCCCTGGTTACAAGACATTTGACTGACACAATCCATGGCCTGGACCAATAGCAAGAAGCCGGTACCAGACTCTTCCAAGGGACGAGTGTCTGTATCCTGGCTAAAGAATACTCTCTGGAACCTGGGAGAGCTGGGCGTGTTAAAATTCTGCAGTCATGAGAGTCACTCTCTTTTTACTTCCAAGTGCAAGACACGAAACATTTAGTGAGTCTAGATTCTGCAAAGATACTCACAAATGCTACAAAGTTAGACTTGCAAAAATATTTGTTTTGAACAAAACTTATTTAGGGCAGAACCTAGTTTCAGAATTCACCAGAAGCTCATGTGGTTATATTACAATTGGTGTATCTTTTAAATACATAATTTGCCTGTTTTTACTAATTTGTGACAACAAAACCTACCTTTTTCCTTAAGAAAGGTTCCTTTTCCTACCTTTCCTTAAGAAAGGCTAGACACGGCTCTGCCCAGCCATACCTGAAGCAACAGACAATAAGGCCACCTAAAGTAGGATGGAGCTGCAATGTTGAGAGCTCCGAGTGCCGCCTGGATGTTGGCCAGGGGAAGGAGGAACAAGCAGTGGGCCAAGCGAGGCCCCAGCGTTTTAGAGCACAGATAAAGATGCCAGCACTTACCCGGTCAGAGGTCTGCTCTTCTTAATTTCAAAGAATTGTGTCCCAGTGTGATTGTACCTGGAAGTTAGAGGTTAAGGGCTCTGCAGCTCAAAGAATAGAGTTTCAAGGAAACCTGTCTGAAGAACCGTCACAAAGACACCACTTACTGCTTTCACAGCAAGGTCAGGCTCCCACAAACCCCACCCAAGCAAGAAAGTCCCCACCTCCCTATCCTGCATTTCTCCCTTCAGATTCCCTCCTTAGTCCCATCGTATTTTCTTCCTTTTGATTCTTCTTCCTTACCACAGTTTTCCATCCCATTTCCCAAAGCTCCCTGCTGAACACATATGCTTTGTTTAACTTTCCCACTGTCAGGGCAGAATAAAATTTGATGGGTCTCTGCTTGCTCCCATCTGCAGAGCATGGAGCATAGAAACACTCATGGTATCTTATCCTCAGATCGGCTGGGATGCAGCCAGGAGCACAAGCACCGTAGATGGGAACAGGATGCCCAAAGGACTTACTTCTAACTGCGTGTCAGGGCCAAAAGCAGAGTGGGCTGCACATCTCCAGTATGTGAGATAAACTCTGCTTGTGTGGCACGTGCCTCCTGGCCTCACGCTTTCCAGCGCAGCAGGGATGGAGGGAAGTCCCATTCCCAGGACACAGCCACACAGGTCAGCTCTGCACATAAAGGGACAGCATCCCAGAGATGTGGGAGGAAATCCCACTTCCCAGAGGAAAGTGGCTGACTTTCCTCTTAAACAGTGGAGAGCAGCAAGCAAGCCTGATGGTCTTGCAGACAGTTCTCTGCTCCACAGTGCAGCCACACAAGACAGTGAGAGAGGAGAAAATCCGCAGCCCACCTGAAACCCTGCAGCCTCAGACACGCACATTTCAGAAGACACGTAAAGCCAGGTACTGACCTAGAAGGGTTCTTGTGGGGAAGAAAGGCCCTGACAAAATGCCAGTTTGTTACAGGGAGTGGATAAGATCAGAAAGGAAGTCGGAGAGAAAAAAAACAGCAGAAAAAAAAAAATCCCAAGCCCAGCTTCCTGTTTTCAGGGAGCAAGTTTCAGTTCTCCTCCAGCTGGTCTCCCCTGCCCTGGGAAAGCAGCTCTCCTTGCTCCCTCTTCTTGGCATATCCCACAGCATGGAAGGCCACAGGGAAGGATACTGCAGCTCCCTGATGTAGCGCTGTACAGCTTCCAGGCGCTCAGGGATGGGGGTGGACGGCTGGAACGCAGGCACACTCGGTATAGGAATCTGAAATGGGGAGCACAGTGTTACTGCCAGCGTCCGAGCCCTCCCAGCACAGAGCTTTGCAGGGCACGTTGCTCTGAAACCTGCCCTTTGGGCAACCTCAAGTGGCCACACAACGAACAATCCCCTGCTCTCATACCTGTAACTGGAAAGCAATTGAGAAGCAACACCAAAAAGTTGCCAGACACAGTACAAACGGGCTGTCCATTTAGCAGCATCACAGGGGAGGAGAGTCAGAGACGCCAAGGATGAACCTCCCAAGTCACGAGCGCACGGAGTCGCCTCGCAAGCAGAGGACAGAAGTGCTGCTTGCGGCACCTCAGGCGAGCGGCACCGGCTGTGACACGGTCCCAATGCCTGTCCACAGGCAGGGCTGCTCGTTCCAAGTGAGGGAGCCAGGGAGGGACCTCTGCGAGTCACCACCCAGACCACGGTCCCATTCAGAGGCCTCGGCCTTATGAGCACAGCCCATTTTTCCTCTTTGTTTGCTCCACAGAAGATAACTGCAGCCTTGTCAGATGCTGATAAAATGTGTCCAAGTGAGGAGAGGGCCCTGTCTGCTCAGCTGCAGCAAACAGGCAAGCTAGGTTGGCAGATGGCCCTGAGGACACACTCAGTCAACACATTTAATGGAGAAGACACCGATTTGGAGTGACTGACAGACTCGGAGAAGCAGACCAGCATCCTCCCTCATAGCTCCTTATGCCTTACACACAGCCTGCTGGTACCAGAGCTGCAGCTCCTCACAGCAGTTCGGTTTGTAACTATTCAGTTCCTCTTCAGACTTCCCCAGGAGATGGGCTGTCCCCTCAGCAAGGAAAGAGCAAATCAGATCCAGACCTTCCCTCGGGCCCTTCCATCTGCTGTGTGCTCACTGCCTCCCTAGGCTCTGGCTTTGGAGGCAGCAGCACCACTTAGCCACCCCCTGCCCTCCCCATGCAACTCTGCAGCCCTCGTTTCCATCCCCTCCACTGGCACAACCCCCTGGGCTGGCACAAGTGGCCACTGAACCCGCTCAGGCACCTGAACCAACTGAAAGCTGAGCCAGCAGCCTGGTTATTTTTCAGTGAGATCAGTTCCCTGACCTGCTCTGCCACCAGGTTGCACTCAGCTCGTGCCAGGGCAGCACAGGGCTGGCTTTGCTTTGGGTGAGCTGCTTGGCTTTGAGGTGAGCTCTAAGCATCTTCATGCCTAGCCCCAGCCCCTGCAGCACTTCAGCACTGAACAGAGACAGCTAAACTCAGTCCCTGCTCATCATCTCCCCAGCCCCTGGGCTTTCTTTTCCTCTGTTGGAAAGCAAAGTAGCACCATTTTGCCACCAGCACCCGTTTTCCTAGTACCTCTTGGAGGTGCCAATTACAGTCTCCAGTGCCAGATTTCAGCCCTCTGCTCTGGGCAAGCAGAGCCACCAGCTGCCTCCCTGGCAGGAGGCAGTGCAGGAACAGCAGAGGCAGCCGCAAAACCTGGTTTGTTCAAGCACAGCAGGAGCAGGGAAGGCTCCAGAGAGCAGCGCAGGGATGGAGCCATCTCTGGAACTGCGTGAGCTGAGTCAGTCTGGATGCTGTGAGCTGACACACTGAGTCACAGGAAATCATTTGCAGGCTGCAACAGTGGAAGAGGTAACAAGCAGGACAGGCTGACTATTTAACTTCATTTCATTTCTTCACCCTGGAGACTTTCATGCTGCTTGAGTGGAGATAAGCAGATTAAGCGCATGTTAAGAGCTCAGATGAATGGTTCTGGTTAGTTACTCCTTCCTTTACTAGCACAAACTCCCAGATCTTTTCCTTACAGAACTGCAATATTGAGAGAGTGCAAAGGCAAGCAGTTCAGCATGGGAGTAGTTAATGCAGAAGAACCTCCTGCACCTCAAGTAATTAAACTGACGAGAGTACAGTGTGCTCTCACTCTCTCTCTTTCTCAGATCTGGGCCTGCAGCCCAGGCTGCAGTTCCTCCTGCATGAGATCTCCAGCCTTTTACTGGGGCAATAGGAACAGAAAGCGAAGAATAAGGATGGAAGACTCTGACACACACAGACAGGATGGGAGACCCCAGCTCTTTGTTCTTACCCAGCAACATCCAGGGCACATCTCAAAAGAGCTATAAACATTAGCCAGTCTTCACGGACCTGAAGAAAGCAGGGAGGAATTGATTTGCAACAAAAGGGAGGGAAATTCAGAGTTTGCTTTCCCTTTAATTACACTGAAAGCTGGAGAAAGCTAGGGAGAAAGGCTGGACTTCCCTCCCTGCCAGACTTAGCCGCCTGTTTGAACACATCCCTTATCACTTGCATGGGGGGTTGCACCACACGCCTTCTAGTAACTCCTGTTACTGTCTGGCCCTGCTGGACGGGTAGGCTGCAGGCGCCTGGGACTCTGCTTTTGGAAAAAGCATCTGCAGGGCAGCAAGAGGTTTTCACATAGCAAGTGCGCCACACAGTACAAAAGACTGGAGTGATGGAGGAGAGGCAGAGGTCCCCTCTCATCCACATCACAGGCCTGGTTTCCCAGTAGTTTCCCTTATGGTGCTTATATGTATCCCAGCATCTCCCTCTTCCCCTTGGGCTTGTAACAGTGCACTGACAGTGGTTACAGATTAACATACGTTCATTCAATAGCACATTCACCCCAGAACACCAACCCCAGGCAGGACCTTGACTGAGAAAACTGTGTTTTATCTCTCCATCCATCTGACCCCATCAGACACAGCTCGTCCTGGATAAGGAAAGCACACACCACTTGGCCTTTCAGTGCATCCCTACAACATGGTCCCAGCCTTACCCTGCAAACCTCCATCATGCTACAAAGGAAACAAATGGTTGTGGCAACAAAGGAAACAATCTAAAAGAGGTTGGCACTTTCAAGACTAGGAAACAAGGCCAATCAACAACATTCTGCAAGCTTGGCAAAGCTTATTGGGTGGACATCCCAAATCTACCAGAAGGAAACCTTGGAAACCTGAGGTTTCTGAGCTGCTTCTGCGCAACAGCAAAAGAGATGGCCCCTACACCAGGTCTGTGAACATCCTTAAACATGATCACAGCCTCCTGTGATCATCATGCCAAGTTTATGGGCAACTTTTGAAAGAATTGCCTACAAACGTGAAGAACACTCTTCAATTGAAGAATACTCTTCAATAAACAATAAACATTGCAATAAACAACAATAAACATTGCTGCAAATATTGCAACAATAAACATTGGAGAATGCTCTTCAATGGCCCTAAAAAAGGCCTATTCAGTTTCCAGTGTACGATGGGTGCCTGGCCTTTCAGAAGGGCCAGCCCTGCAGAGCCCACTCACTGCCCTAGTGCTCATCTGTTGCATCAGCCTGTCAGAGAAACTTGATTGCACCGAGCTGAGTGGTACTATCAGCAGCCCGCAAAGATATAAATATATCCCTAGAGGTGAGGAGGAGCTAGGGAAAGAGCCCCATTCCTCCTGGCTGCTTTCTGCACCCCAGCATCCTCTTATCTGTTTGCCTGGAGAGCCTGGCTATGACATCTCCTAGACTGCAGTTTATAGATCTGGTTCCCAGGTGTGCTGGCAAACACTGAAAAACCAGCCCGATTTTAACCTGTTACTGTTGTAGGACCTTGTACTGCTTGTATGCCCTAACCAAAACCCTCTGGCACTAAGACTGTACAAGACAGCTATATGAGAGCAGCAACTTACTTCATAGCAAGACCAACAACACAAAGCGAACAAAGTATCTCCCTCCCCTTGTGCATCACCACACTCTCAACTTCTTTCTTCCAGTTCCCTCATCTCTGACCAAATCAGCCTCTTTTGGTCAGGAAATTAAATACTGCATGTTCCCATTGGTCTGAAACATGCTTTCAGCATTCACCCCAGGCTTAGGGCAATGTCAAGGAGAGGAAAGGGAGCTGAAAGGAAGAAAAGTCTAGTGGTCTAACAGGGACTGTAATCAGGATTCAGCATTTGGTTGTTGCCTAAACTCTTCCCTGCACAAAGGAACTTCTACCGCACACTCCCTCCGAGACGCTCGTGGAGAGCAGTACAGCTTGTCCAGCTCCCACACTATATAGGAGCATCCTCTTGCTCGCGCTTATTGCCTTCCCACAGAGCCTTTTGTTTGTTTGTTTTCCTGTATTTGAATGTCCTCCGTTCGTACAAGGGAACGCTCTCCCAACGGGCCAGCGGCGCCACACCAAATGTTTGCAGTGCCTTTTGTTCAGGGGATGCCAGCAAACGGGGAGATGTCTCCCCAGCAGACAAGCAGCACACAGAGACAGCAACAGTCACAAGAATTCATGTGCAAATGATGCAGTGCCACACAAGGCCGAGCGAAATGAGCCTTGCTTCCCCTTTTTGCACAGTTCTCAGCAGCAGAGCCAGGAATGCATTTCCAAAGCCACATCTGGCCCACACGGGCAACAACCTCCGCGTGTGTCGAGTCCTCTTAAACATCTCTGGCATCACCCCCGCTGCTCTGTTCCGCGCAGGAATCCCCCCGGTGCGGGAAACCGAGCCCAGGGCTCCTTTCTTCCCGCACCAGCGCCGCCTCCCGCCCGCCCGGGCGCCGCGCGGAGGCTCCTGGCGCCCTGGGCAACCGCCTGGCTGCGGCGGGGACCCGGACCCTGCCCCTGCCCCTGTCCCCTGCCCCTGCCCCCGGCGCGGGGGCGCCTGCAGCCCCGGCCCGCCGCGCCGCCCGCCGCGCTCACCTTGGGCAGGTCGGCGGCGCCGCGAATCCGCCGCGCCACCCGCTCGCCCTCGGGGTGGATCCTGCCCACGTGCCGCCACATCCTCTCCCAGGTGGGCTCGTCCACGGGCAGCCCGCCGCGGTTCACGAAGAAGGGCACGCCGCCGTCGCGGAGATCCTCGTCGCCCTC
>JAVCKT010025670.1:0-13111 GCA_032273925.1 Rhynchotus rufescens
TGTAGTTCATCTTTGTTTATTCATTCCATTTTGCTTTTATTGTGATTTTTGTTTTTTATAAGCTAAATCTTTTTAAAGTTGTTTTAACAAATAGTCTACTTTGTATAGAAATCAAAATTTTTTTTTTTCCTGAGCATTGATTCCCACCTCCCTAATTTTCTGAGATCTCAAGAGATTTTTCTGGTACCTTTTCTGATTCTTTTAAAAAAATAATTTCATGTTATGTGAACTACACATTAGATTGAATAATTATGAAATGTTAATTTCCTGCTAAATCTCAAAATTAAATATTACTTTATTTTTCTTTGAATAACATGAAAATAAAGATATATTGAATGCAATTATATTAAAGAAATGATTATATCTGTGTAATTGTTAGCATTAGTAAGAACATGACTAGTAGACAAACTCAAGTGAAGTTTTGTTGTTTGGAATTTGAACAGCAGCTGTGATCTTGGCATTTTTCATTAGAGATTTCAATATTCTTTGCTTTTAGGTGATGTCAGATATAAAAATGAAAGCAATACAGGAACTTCAGCTAGAGGAGGAGCTAGGTAAGTGCTCAAATGCTTTTATTTTACATGTGGTAATGTTAGAATTTGCTAGCTGATTTCCTGATTAATGAGAGAGAGTATTCGAAACAAAATTCAGTGCTAAGAAGTGTTGAGGAAGACAGGATGTACCTGATTTAAAATTCATAAATAAAATGAATTTTAATGAATAAAATATTTTCCCTGTCTGAAAAAATAAATTGGAAGCCCTGTTTAAAATACGTGTTTTATGAAGCCTTTATATTCATCTTCTAGAGGTCCCTTCCAACCTTAACTATTCTGTGATACTAGTTTTTCAGAATCTGTTTTATCAGCTGGAGGTAATCCTCATTTTATTGTAATATTACACTGTAAACTGATTTATTTTCTTAATTCTCTTTATTCTATTTTCTTCTTTGAATTTTGTATTAATTCCTTTACATCTGGTGACATTTTATAGCATTTTATAGCCAATTTTATAGCATTTTATCAATTGTAGCTAATGACTTCCTTCAAAAAGAAAGTATCCTTTCATGGAAAGGATTTTTAAAAAAGCCCCAAAACTAAGACAGTTCATCAGATCTCTAGAAAACAATTTCCAGCTGTGCTTCTTATGTAGCACCCTCAGAATGAAGCCTTTTAAATAAAGCTGCAGCTGTCATTAATTTCAGATGTTACCTGTCTAAACCTTTAAGTCAAATATCTTGTGACTTGCATTATAGTTAATACATCTAACTCTGTCCTCCTTGTTCCTCGTGTTACAGCAAATGACAGCTGCCTCAGACCTGTTAGTGGAAATGGAAAACTTCTCTCTCCAGGTAAAATTAATTTATTTATTGTATCACTTCCTGAGACTTTAACTTTGGAGACTTCAACCTTTTCTCCTTTTCTTCATAATGTCCTGGGAGACACACAAATGTGCTCTAATTTCCTTGCTTAACTGAAGTTTTTTTTTTTTTCTTCCAGTTTTACTTCTTACTAACTATACTGATGCAAAGCCAGTAGTTTTAGCACTTTTGTGCCTTCAGGGACAAACAGAGTCCTTCAGCTTTGTGTTGCTGAAAAATGTTTTCTGTGGTTTTTTTTTGTTTTGTTTTGTTTTACTGCTTTACTAGCATGCTACATTAGTAAGAACGCAGTCAGGAGGCCAAAGACAGATATTAATTCCCTTCCCTTCAGTACCTGTCATGCTGCATCTGGATTAGAGTGTCTGCTTAGAGGCTCCTTATTATGAGAGGGAAAACAAACAATCAAAACAAACAAAAAAAAAATCTAAAAAGCCCTTAAAAACTGGGCCAATCCAAAGAAAAGCACTTGGGAATTTTGGGGGATCTGGAGCCCATGAAGTGGAAGATGGATTTAGTCAGTGAGAGAAGAGGAAGCTCAGGGATATCTAATCTTCAGCTGCCTGAAGAAGCAGAGGAAAGGTGAAAGGAGTGAAGTCAAGAGATGAGAGTTGCAGCAAGGGAAATTCCAGCTGCATATGGGGGAGTTCACAGGAGGAATGGTCAGTCGCTAGAACGTGGTCCCATGGAGCCGCCCACATGGAAATTCCTTCCATGGAGATCTTCAGAGCTTGACTGGAAAAAGCCAGGAACAAGCTTGGTTAACTTGAGCTAGTCTTGCTTTGAGCAGTGGTTTGGACCAGGTCTTTTCAACCTACAGGCATCTTTTCCAACCAAAATTATTCTGTAACTCATAGGTGAGAGGCAGGAATGAGCCTTTATTCTACAAATAGCCTTGTTGGTGTAGTGAAAACACTGGAAGTGCAGTTCTCTGAATGCCACTGAATACTTTCATTACTCTAAAGAGCAGCCGGATAAATGGATATTTTATTTTCAGGAAGTAGCTTTTATATGATGTTTTCCTTATTTTCTCTTCCCCTAAGTGCCAGAGGATTATACTGTCAAGGAAGCAGAATTGAAAATGGGAAGCCTGTTAGGACTGTGCCATGGAAAATCTCCAACTTCTACGCAGGTAAAATGTTACTGTGACTGAAAAGAGTCGGGTGTTGCTTTTATATTCTATTTATATTTCTTAGTATTTCTGATAGTCTTCTATTTTCTTTTGCAATGATTGCAGTAATAAACTGGAATGAGGAGAAATTATTGATCACTGACATTGAGATCTTTGTTATAGGCATTAAGGTTCATATCCTTTATCTCAGTTACAGAACTCAAAGAGCATATACTTGATTATTATAGATAATTTGGGTAGTGGTAAATCATTAAGCTGCAGTAATTCATCTGTTAGCAGCTGTCAATATTCTGTGCTCTGATATGCCTATATTTTACTAAAGAACATAAAGTAAGAAAAGGAAGGTACTGCATTTGATTTCTACAAATTGTGAATCTGGAGAGGGGGGGAAAAAAAAAAGAAAAAAAAGCTGATGTGTATTTGTGAAGATCAGATAGTTTCTCCCCGCGACACACACAGATTTCCATTTTTATTTGTGCAGGCCAAGGACATGTACATGTGGTTAATGAACTTCAATTGATAACAGTAATTGAAGTACATGTGCTTGTCCTGTCTTTCCTGCCTAGATATTTGATTTGGCTAAAAGCAGTTTTGGTAGTGTTTGGGGACAGGCCATTGCTAGTATATGAATACCTAATAGAATATTATTTTACAGTATTTTTATAATGAAATATATATCTGAAAACTATTCTTGCATTTTTAGCTCTTCTTGTATTTTATTGTTGGGAGCCACCAACACACAAGCTCTGAAATGGAGATAGTTGTGGAAGAGACTGCCTCTGTCAAAGAGGTAAGTCTAGGTGCTCTTAAAATATTTTGTGGTGCCTGAACCAGTTCTGTTCCTGGAGAACTTTTGCCTCATGCCATATGTTGTTCAGATCACCAGGTAATGCTGAAAGAAAAGAAGCTTTTCAAGTCTAAAAACCAGTGGGGAAGAATGCTTTGATCTTTCAACCAGCAGACATGCCTGGTTGCTTGTATGAGTGTAGTCTGACTGTTGCATGTGTGGCTTTACTGCTCCTTTCAAAAAAAGCAATCCTCTCAGTGCACAATCATGGCAGAGCCTGTTACAAGCAGAGCCCTGTTGAAATAGAGAAACTAATAGCACACTAGCTGAAAGGCATACAGATCCCCTCCCATATCACAAAACACAAGTTGGCGTTGGTCTGGCAGCATTGCTTGAAGAGCATTTAAGCCAATTTCAGCAGCAGCCATGCCAAAATTAAGACAGAAAGCATTATTTTAAAACAGTGAGGAGACGTTAGGAGCGTATTTACTAAAACTTTTTCTTCTGTTTGATCTCACCAGCTTGGTTATTTTTATTTTTTGGGGTAGGTCACTAGCATTTTCAAACTGTTTCAATAGAATTTGCTTCAGTAAAGCAACACCTCGACAGCACAGAATTCTTTTTTAACATTTTGTGGAAATTCTCACCTGTAGTAATAAATTTCCTACTTGAAAATTTCCTACCTCATGAATGTATGCCATGTCTGTACGTTTTTATTGTTTCTAGGTATTCCCCATGAATCAGCCATTCAGTTACTAATACGCTAAAAAAATCTTGTGCAGATCTGCTGAAAACTTAATTTTCCAACCTATGTATTGAGTTAGACCTCACCATATATTTCTTTTTTTTTCAGTGTTTAAATTTAATGCTGGAAAAATCTGGATTATCAGGTTAGTTGTGTTATGTTATTATTTCAAGAGGTCTCTCTAAGGGATTTCCAGTTTAAGAGCCCTCTTGCCAACCCCAAATTTTATAAGTCCTTGCTTTATTACAGTGATTTATGTGTCATTGTAATCTGAGAAGGACAAAAGAAAGGAGTTTGTCTATTGCAGTGGGAACCATTACATGAGGTTAATTGTAAAAATTGGAATGATCTTAAGGTTTTGGATTTTTTTTGGTAGCAGCCAGTTAGTTAATGTTAGAGCCCAGTTTGACCATTAGTTGGGAGTCTGGATGGTTGCAATTCTAGCTATTAAACTTCAAGACATGGGCTAAGGAAGATGCATAGATAGCATGGTGTCACATGCGAGTTCCTTGACTCAATGCCTTTCTCTGATGCTGATGAAAGAGAAATGAGAGAAAAGCAAGCCTGGTGTCACTGTATTTTCAGGTTTTAGATCTAACCTATCCTTTACTGAATATTGAATTCTCTTACTGTGGGGTGAAGGCTGCAAAGTTGGCCCCATTCTAGGAAACATAAAAGTTCATCTGAAAAATATTGCTATGAAAATACACATAGAGCAGCCCAAGTGAAAATGAAATATTGTGCTCGTATGCACATATACGTATGGGCAGAGTAGTTAATAATGCCTTGAAAATTGAAACTTAACCTTTTTCATTTCCTTGTGGTATAGGTTCACTGCCAAGAAATAATGGTTCTGTTTTTATTGCTTGCTTTATATTACTGTTTTTTTGAAAAGTTGAATTTGGCCTTGCATAGAGATTCTTGATCTGACTGCTCTTATTTAAAGAAATGTCATAGTTCAGTGGATTTTGAAGCTGTAGCTTGAAAAGGCTGCCAGCTGCTATTTTCCCATCAGAATCCATTGACGAGTTTGAGCTTTTAGTTATTTTGGACCCTAGAGAGAATTTTTGAAGTGCATTTTAATCTCTTACTATTGGCCAAAAAAAAAAAAAAATTACAATTAAATTCCTTTCTCCTCTACATTAAGCTTTATATAGGTGCTAATTGCAAAATGTTGCAGTTTCTGAACTGTATCATCTCTTTTCCTTTAATAAGAAGTCTACTAGAAATGGAGAAAGTAGACAGAAGGGAGGGAGAGCTGGGTTTCTTGCTTACAATATATTTTTACTGTTATCCAGACTATCCTTATTAATAACTAATATTATATTTTGGTTATCCTTACAGTATCATTTTAAGGCCCTTTTCATCGATATGTTGTAATGACAAGGGAAGTTCAGTGACAATTGATGCTCAGCATTTCCACAACTGAATCCCTTTTCCCTCTCAACTTTTTAATTTTCTTTCTTCCACAGTTTTTAGCTGCATGTTGTCATTTCACTTCCTTTGATTTCCTCTAGAACCAGGGAAATTATGTAGCTTGAGCAAGAGAGTTCATAAAGACAGGCAGGCATGTATAAAAACAAGAGGTGGTCACTTCCTAGAGGCAAAAATGTGGTTCTAGGGCCCAGGGAAGGGAGTTAAAGCAACTTGCTCGTTCTTTTCAGTCTGTAATTTTGTCGGAGTTGTTAAAATGGGCAGGCTGTTAACACGCATTTATTATTTACTTTAAACTATGTATGTTATTGATGGCAATCTTGTTGGCTGATAGTTTTTCCTATTTACTTGTTTTTGATAGGTGACAACTGGCATTTGAGAAGACTTGACTGGTGCTATGAGGCAGGGGAAGCGCTAAGTCAAGAAGTAAGTGGACTTCTTTAGAGCTTGAATCACACAATATGTAGTCTCTTTTTTTTAGAACCTCTTTCTTAAAATAAAATAAAGCAAATCTGTGGAGTGTTTTTGTGGGTAATACATCACTAGACTTGCTATTCTGTTTATGTAAGGCTTTATAAAGACAGTATTGCCATATTGTTAAAGGTAAGTCTTAATCACCTTCTCAGGGACTTTTATTAAGCAGTAAACAATAATAATAAACACAAGGTATTAATTAGTAAAATATGAAGATGTGAAGGAAGTGGATAGGATCAGTGGGATGCTCTTAGAAGAACTCTTAAATTGTGAACTTATATGGATAGGGATTTTTGCACTCTTACAAAGTTGTCTCCGTGCTGACTGTCAGGTGGATATTTACACGCCTTTCTGTGGAAGAGCAGAACACTTTTTTTTTTTTTGGTATGCTTGGCCTTAAAATAAAGAAACTTTCAGGAGACAAAACACAGGGACCTGCAGGCTTAGAACTACACTGTGCTTTCTCTTTCTCTAGAATGCCACTCTGAAGGAACTGAATGTTTGCAGAGGGGATACTTTGGTTGTAACTGAAGGAAGGCTCCCACCAAAGGTAAAACTACAAGTGATGTTTGTTCTGTAATGAATTGACTTTTTTTTGGAGACTTGAATACGATAGCTACCAGGTTCTTTACTTTTCAGGGGTTCCTGAAAATACCCATCTGGTGGTACAAGCCTTTAAGTTGTATGGAGCAGGGAGGGAATGCACGAGACCAAGTGAATGGTGTGACCTGCAAGATGGAGGCTTTGCAGGTGTCTCCAGCAACAGGTGAGCTCAGTTGGCTTATGAAAGGAACTGTATGTTTCCTCTTAGGACAATAAACTCAATCATATTGACTCTACTCTGTCTCTCTCTTGCCGGGTCTCTGTCTCCTCCTAGAATATGTCCAAACACACATGGATCTGTGTTATGCTGGCAGTATAGAAATACCAGGAGAAGCTTCTCTGGAAGATTTGAAGATTCAGGTTAGATGTTTTACTGTGTTTGAATGTACAGCAACACTGTGATTAATTGAGCCATATTAATACCTATTTTTTATTTCCTTTTCCCTTGTCTCCAGTATGTTCTGATATGGCATTTGCTTATATGCCATGTTCAGTGGTAAGTACCAAGAGGCAATTTGAGCATGTAGCTCAGATATTTCCTTAGTATGTTCCCTGCAGTTGCCATTCTACCTGTCACGTCTCCCCAGCTGCAAAAGCCTTGCTGCACTTCATCTGAAACTTTGGCTTACAGATGTATTTTTATTTCACAATGTAAAAGTGATTAATTAGAGGAACACACCTATGCAAACACTTCCCAAAGAGCCACTTACCATTTCCACATCGTTCCTGTATTAGTTTCTTTTTGTGTGTGTTTTCATATGTTAAACCTAACAAATGAGGAATTGCTTTAGATGCAGAGAAGGTCATATTTGTCATTTGTGAAAGTGTGTCTTAGTTTCCTTGGCCAGAAACTAAGACGTGCAAAAAGGTGCCTTTTATGTATTTTTAATTAGAAAAAATGTGATTTAATGCACTTGTCAAAACAAACAAAAAACAACTATCAAAGGACTCTGTTATAGATCTCTTCTACTCTTCAGCCAGTTGGTGGTTCTAATTAAACTACGTTATGTCTTCCAGTTCTGATCTATATCCACACTTGTTATTTTGGGTGAGACTTCTGTTTCTCAGTCTCAGCCAAACTGCTTCTATGAAGCACTATGGCCATTTGCATCTTATGAATATAGAAATTTATCTTAGTGTGCAAATAGTATAGTTTGGTTAAAGGAGTAAAGGAGCTTGCTCACCACTTGGCTGGAGTTTGTGGTAATTATTTTGTTATCCTCATTCTTCCGGTTATTAAAATTTTTTTTTTTTTATTAAAAAAAAAAAAATGCGATTAAAAAAAAAAAAACGCATGATTACTTCAATGAGCTATATTAAATTGAGAAATGCTGGGGGCGGGGAGTGAAGTCCAATTTGCCTTGAGGCTGGAAAAAAATATGTTCATCATAGCTACCACCTGTAAGTTGCAAGCAACCATTGGTACAGAATAAGTATTTCTCATTGTTTCAACGCTGCACTGAGAGGCAGTCAAGTGATTTTCTTCATCTCTGCAAGCAGACTGACTGCTGAAATTATTGAAGAGATGCTTGTTTTTTTCAGGTCATGACTCTGCCGTGTTTCCAGGAGCAAATCATTCCTCTACCTGCGTATCTCAGAGCCTGGACAGTGGAAAGCAAGCGCCTGGGCAAGCTTCTACGAAACAACAAGCAGCAGCTCAAGTAGGTTCCCTACTAAACACTGAAGTAACATAGCAACAGACCGGTGGGTTACTGGGCTGTGAGGCAGATTGGGGGAGAAACGAAATCAGTTCAGTCAAATGTCAGCAGAAAGCTCTCTCTGCTTGTTTCAATAGCAGGGCATCCCTTGCAGCTGAAGTTCTGTGAAAGGGAGAGATCACATGCTAAGCTTTATTTTAAATGGTTTTAGGTGCAATTTATATACCTTCCTAAGTTTTGGTTTTGCGGTCTCATCTTGCTTAGATTTTGCAGGTAATTGAAATAAAAGTATATGGCTGAAAAAGGTGTGTATAATCTTTGTTTTATTATCAGTGAATATAAGCTGGGAGCCAAAGTGGAAATCTGCATAGAACCTCTGCAAAAAGAAGAGAATTTGGGGTAAGTCCTCATGATACTTGATGCCTATTTGTGTATGTTTGAGATGAGACTTAAACTAGCATATTTTAATTTAAATACTTTCTGTTGGGATTGCAGAGATTATTTTGTGCAAGAATACTTCGGAGCTTTCATTTTCTGCTCATAGTGGGAGAGTGGGAGGGAGTAGCAATTTGGGATTTTGGAAGGATGACTCACAAAAATTGTCTTTTTCCTCATGGCAGCCCCTGTGAACTGTTGCTTCGAGTACAGATGGGCATACCAGGACAGAGGGACTACTACCACCCCACAGATTTGATCTGGGATATCTCCAAAGAATGCACAACTTGGTCACTGAGGCAAAGAGTTGCTTCTCATTATTGTCTCCCCGTAGATAAGATTGAAATAGCCAAATACTTTCCTGAAAAATATGAGTGGCTGCCGATATCTAGCTGGGTAAGATCTGGAATGATCAAGTCCAACAGCTCTATTGAGAAAAGCGTCTGTTGGTTTCTGCTGCACTTTTCAAATATATGTACTTGAGTGCATAGCCTTATTTTCCTGCAACATAAACTACGAGGTGAATTTTAGGAAGTAGTCATCTCGTTAGGGGTCTGCTTATGTGTTTTAGAAATCGTAGTGAAGACAATAGGTTTTTGATCACTGTTTCAGATAGCAGAACTTGCAATTCTGCCAAGTTAACCAAATAAGAATGAGAAATTTTGGTTAGCAGAGGTTAAACCACTCCTCCATCCATCTCATCTCTTCTTATATGAATAAAATAGCTTATACAAGTTGAAAAGCTAGCTGCAGACCATAAGGATGGAATCATTTGCCCTGACACGATGCAAATGTATACATTTCATTGAATTTTTCAAGCTATAGCAGTAAGAGTCAGATAAGAGAAATAATGGAGATCAGAGATAAAACAGAATGAAGGCCTTTCTCTTCACTGTGGTCAAGAGTCACTGCTGCCTAGTCATGAAGTGTTATATACTGTGCTTAATATAATGACCTGGAAGGGAAAGAGAGAGAGATAAATGTTCTTGTTTGGTTTTGGCTTTAAGTAAGCTGCAGGACCCAAAAAAAAAGCTGCTGTCAAAAATGGGTATTTAATTTTCTCTATAAGAAGCCTCTGTGTTTATGGTAGAGCAGCCAGTGGGGACACTACATATTTGGAAGGAATTGTCAGCTGATATCCAGTTAAGCAGCTTTCTGAAATCTGCTATGTATTAATCTTCTGTTTTGATTTTATTTAGATGCAACAGATTTCCAAGAGGAAACGGAAGAAAAAAATGGAGAGTTTACAGTCAGCACCTTATCACCTGAAAGACGGAGACATCATTGGAGTGAAGGTAAACGAATTTTGGATTAGGTTAAGGCACATCCCCCTCTGCACAGTCTTCATTTCTTCCTTGTTTTTCTGCATCCTGTTATAGCTGTATGAAACTGCTGATATATGAATCTGGACTGTTCTCTGTATGGACAGAGGAAGTGTTTTGCTACTGATGCCTTTTGTCCTTTTTCTCTTATTCTTAACCAGCCTGATGGAAATGTGATGCTGTCACCCTTAGATCTTGCTGCAGGCAGTAGAGGGCAATACTCAGAGGTGCTCCTGCAGCTCACCCTTAGCCAATGCAAAGACAGTTTTTGGTCTATGCTCAAACATTGTCCAGAGGAAATTGTGCATTCCTCTTGCCCTTGTTTTATGAACTGTGTTTTGCAAGTGAGAATAAAATCCAAGAACAGTGTATGAAATAGGCTAATGCACTCGATCCCTTTTGACCACAGAATCTTCTCCTTGATGACACGAAGGACTTCAGCACAGTGAGAGATGATGTTGGAAAAGAGAAACAAAGGCAGCTGGCATTAGAAAAGAAGAAAAGGTAGTGGATATTTACATCTGCTTTTCTTTTGAAATATTCAAGGGTTTTTTTTTGCTTGCAGGTTTGTTTTGTTTTTCTCTGCTTTTGACAGTAACTTGTTACCTGGATAACTCTTTAGCACAGTGATAGCAGTGTGCTCTTAGAGCACACAATCCCAGGAGTGCTAAAGACGGCATTCATGTTGATAAAAGCAATTCAGAAACTTCCTGTTTTAAGTGCATGCCATATTCGTATGCTGAGCCTCAGTTTTAACCTTGCAGCACGCTAAATTTGGCACTATCTCAGGATGAGAAATGGACTCTCTGTATGGGCCTTATGGGGTGCAAGAGGGAGCTCACAAAGTTGTTATTGTACCTAGGTGAAAATTGGGTTTCAGCCCAGCTGACATATGCTTAGGCTTAACTCAGTACTATCTGTTTACTATATGTTTTTAATAGCCGACAAGCTGAACGTTTACAGAACCACATTTTAGCTGAGGAAAAGGTGAATATTAAGCCCCGTAAACCAGAAGTGGCTCTTTCAATCAACGTGGGAGTCTTCAGATAGCAGCAGGCAGCTCATTCCTCGACCGGACTGTACTGCCGATGTGCCCATGGGAATGGAGTACCTCAACTGGACCAGCGAGAGGGATGGTCTTCCCTGAAGGGTCTTCAGGAATCACCGAGACAGACTGAATTTAGCTTTCAGGGTGACTCTGATTTTATTGAATCTCTCTGGTGAAGTGCTTTAGCATCCCTTTATCCTTGTGGTACTTATTCTCAGGCTAGGTAAATGCACTTTATCCTTGAGAAAACTGAATAACATATTGTGTTAACCTTTCAGTGACTGTTTTGTTATCACTCTGCGTGTTTTTTTTTCTCAATCAGAAAAAAACTGGCATCTTGCACCATCACTACAGAGTTTTCTAGGAATTTTTAATGTGGTCATAAACTTTTCTTTATTTTTCAGCAGTTACTGTTCCATCTTTCATCACTGAAATCACTAGGGATACCAGAATTTGATTTCCTGTCTGATATATAAGTGGATAGAAGCTTGAAGCAGATTTCAGATATGAAAGACACATGGCAGTCTGTGGACAAAATGTTGCTAAATTGACTCCACAGAGGAACGAGTTCCAAATTTGTCAAGCTCTATAACCTGAGGACCTATGGTTTTGTGATAAGGAACATAAGTGCAATAGCCTTGGATTTCAAAGTTACTAGTGCTTTTTTATTGTTCACAAGCTTTATTAACAGACAACAACATTAGAAAAACAATAGGAGATCTGAAGGCTGACCTTAGATGGACTTTATTAGACTCAGTAAAAAGGCTTGTATTTATTTTCAGTCTTCCTATTCAGAAGATTTTCCTTCACTTCTCATTTGTTCAGCTGTTTTAATATCTTTGAAACATTTGAGAAAGAGTCAGAAAATGCTTATCTTGGTGTTGATTTTCAGCTTCCATAATAGAAGAGATGTATGTCGTTGAATTCCAGCTGAACTGAGGATCAAAGGTTCTTGTCTGTTAAGTAAAATGTTGACCCAAATCGTTGCAGAATTGGATCTCAAGATTGAGAACACGTATAAGTATCGGAGACCATTTTTGTTACTGAGGCTGGGAATCAGGGTTTACTAAAACTTGATGTTTTTATCACCATTATTTAAAAATTTCAAATATTTACAGCAGTTAGATGGTAGTCCCCACTGTACATGATTATCCATAACTGAGTTGCCTGTCAGGTTCGTAATTTTGTTTGAGTATAAATACTACTGAGAAATTAAGCAGAACTCTTAATGGCTTTTTTTTTTTGCTTATAGTTAGACTTTAAATGGTGATAAGGTGTTATCCTTCTACCTTTCCTTTTTTTAATCCATGCAGTACTGTAGTGCTGATGGCATGTAACATATTTGCCTTTTCCCTATGGAAATTTGCAGGAATTGATTCCTGGGTCAGCTCAAGTATGTTACCAAAGCCTGTTGCAAGCGTTGCACACAAACGGCTTGCAACGCTATTTTGAAATGGGTAAGGCCATGTTCAAATGTGACTTTTGAAACATAGGCTGAAATACCTTTAAAACTGTAATAATAGTGAACAAAATACATACAACTTCAGAGGACTATAGTAAGTGGCTTCATATATGTGTAGAACTTGTTGTGGAAAATGCTGATATAGCAGACTACAAAAATTCTCTGATGCAAATTTTACAGTTTAAATTATTCTGCTGTTTTGGACAGCTTTAAAAGAAATAGCTCAGCTCAGAGAGAGAGAGAGGAAAGGGAAAAAAAGAAATGAAAACTCATCTTGAAGCCTATGAACAGTAGTTATTTCATAGGTTTTTAAAATTTAGCATGTTGCTTTGTGATTTCCTAGACTGATTCAGCCAGGAAGGGGATATTATCATTTCCTAACTCTTTTCATCTTAGTTTTTACTTCAATAATGTAATCCTAGTTCTGTGGATGGATTTTTTTCCTTTGACTGAGGTGAGGGCAGCCGTTTCCTTTCCCTCCGACTTATTTTGCGTAGCCTTCTTCCATTTTAACAGGAGTTCTTCTGTGCCAGAAGCTGCAGATTTTGTCACACCTGGTGATACCAAGGTAAATAAGCAATCTTTGTGTTTGCAAATTACTGCATTGCACTTAACTGTGCTGTCACTTTAACTCCT
>JAVCKT010025671.1:20167-36047 GCA_032273925.1 Rhynchotus rufescens
AGCAGCACTAATGTGATGGCTGCAGCTTCATCTGCTTTCCCAGTGTATTCACAGCAGCCCGTCTAGACACTTGTAAGAATGACACATCCCAGATGTCAGACATATCCGTTGCAGCACACAAGATCACATAACTATGGGAAAAGCAGTTTAATATTAATGAGGTGAATCCCATATATTAGCTACTGGAAACTGGGGAGGGGGGAAGTCCTGAATGATTTTCCCCTTGAATCTGAGCAAAAAGATTGTTCTTTCTACACCAGAATGAGGAGGTGATAACACTCAAAGCTTTGAATTTGGTAGCAAATGCATTTTCCCAAGATCCCTTCATGACTTTTGCTGGAGACATGAGGATTAGATCAATAATACCAACTTTTTTGAGGTGATTTTATTACTTTTGAACATATCTATATTGCAAACTGTCTCCAATTTGCCTGTGGAAAGGAGAATACTCTTTACCACTGCTTTAAGTATAGCAAAATGAGGGTTTCTAAAACACTCGTACAGGAACATCCAATTAAACAACCCTTCTAGAGCCATCCTAGCACTCAGGGCGAGCCTGTAGCATAGCCTGGAAAGGCAGCACGCCAGCGGCCAAATACAATGCTGACATTTACTTAGAGATTAAGAAGCTTTTTACTTTGAGTCCAAACAAATGGGCAGGTGACAGGGATGCAGTCATCCTTCAATTAATACCTTTTATTTGTAAGGCTAATTCAGTTATTTGTCAGATAAAGAAGCCATCCCTTTTCAAAGAACATGAGCTTTTTCAGGCTCATTGTGTGCACCGTAGGCGTGGACTTTTAGAGGCTCAGTTAAGTATATTTTTCCTCTAGGGAATGACTATGATTCACTGAATACCACTGGCAAAAAAAATCACACCAGGGTCTCCACAGTCATCAGTGATTCTCTCCTTCAAATTGGAAACAGCAGTGAAAGCTCTTTTTCAATGAGAGACAGTAAAATCCTTTTTTGGTAAGATAACAGACAGAGCAGACTCCTCAGGCAGCCTCGGTGCCCTGTTTGTCACCTTTAGTTCAGTGGAGTTTCTCCTCTACATTAAAATGACACAGAGGCTATTGCAAATAGTCAGAACTCAACAATTTCGGAGAAGATGAGCTTGCAATTCCTAACAACTCATCTCTAGGCATTAGGGAAACCTGATCACAATCTTTGGGACAGGATGTGGGAAGAAAGCATCTACCATATTCTACAGTACTTTGAGATGTACGGTGGGTGAGCACATTCACCCTCAGCATGTTCTGTGCTCCAGCGCACGGTGACACTTCCCCGGGGTACTCACCTGGCAATCTCAGAAGTGTTAGAAATGTCCTCTTCCGTTTCTGGATTTAAAATTGACTACTCCATAATAGTTGGGGTTTTTTCATGATTTTGTCTACTTGAGTTTTGAAACTGGAGACATTCTGCATCTACTATATCTTGTGACACGGAACTCTCCAGGTCAGTCACTTATGCTGAAAAAAGTCACCCCTTTTTTCTTACTCTGAATCTGATATGTGGTTACTTCATCTGATGCTCCAAAATAGCAAACAACTCTTTTCACCTTCCCCCTTATACTCTTCCTCACCCATCTCTTGCCCAATTTAACAGTTTCTGCATTCAATTATGAATGTTGATTTTTCTGCTTTTAGTATAGCCCGTCTCAAGAACTATCTGTCAGACCTGATTGTACAAAGATAAAATAAGACCATCTTGATGCTTAGTATAAGCAAAGACATCTTAACTCTATAACCATGAGATTCTAGAAAGAAGGCAAGGAGGTCAGTCTCAGCTTTAAGTAAAACTCAGAAACTGCTTTTGGGACATACTCATGACAGGAAGGATCTACAGGAAAAAGGTATCCAGAAATAAAGCATTTTAGATACATCAAATAACCTGCTGAAGGTTCAAGCACGGGGCCCAGGATGTTCATGAGCATCAAAGAAAATGTAGGACTGACTCAGGAAAAAAAAAAAATCCTTGGCAGCTTAGTCTTAATGAATGGGACAGGCTTAAAGGAACACAGACTGAGAACCTGGTCTTGCTCTGTAAGCTCATCTGCAAACTGATGATCCCCATCACAGACAACAAAGAGAAATAATCCAGTATCATCAGCAATTCAAGTCTATGTACCAGGAGTCCATCCTTATTCTGTTGTGAGAGGTATAGCACCAACTCCTCCTAAAAGCAAAGATCTTGATATCAAAACCTCCTGCAATTCTGTAGAACCAGAAAAAGAGATGTGTACAGCAGCCTCCAAGACCTTAGTAGGAGTCATATCCAACAGACTACGCTTGTCCAAGAGAATATCTACTCTTGAGGGCAAGAAATTCTATGATATCCCATTGGCATCCAAGACTAAGCAGTCTAAAACTTAGTCTAAAGATGGTTCAGAGCTCAATGAATGGAAGATTCAAGATGGAGACTTCCAAAGGTGATAGGGTAGGCAATGAGAAAGCATACCAGAGGTTTTAAAGCCTATAGCTGCTAAGGACTTCCATTCTGAAGAAAAAAAATTAAACTAAAAAAGAATTTTGAAGTAAGAAGTTCTGCAGCTGAGTTTTCACTCATAATGACCCAACAACTTAGTGGACCAGTAGAAATAATAGAAACATCTATCCCATAGAACAACAGGTGAAATTTGATGATTACAGATGAGACTGGATTTGAAAACAAATTCACAAGCTGTCCTCTCACGAAAATCTTGGTCACTCATGTTATGTGATGAGGCTCAGGCAGCAAGCAAACACTGTAGAGTTTCTTGAAGGACACAGCTGAGAATGTAGAGAAAGTGAAGGGGATTGTGACTGTCCAGGAACTGAAAGAGAAGCCAAAGAAGTGAGAATGGAAACAGCTACATCAGAGAACTGGATTTTGAACAACTGAAATATTTGATCTGTCTCATGTGTGAGTGGAACAGAAATAGCAAAATACACTTTCTGTCCTCGGAATTCATGCCTGGAACATGGGGGACAGTGAAGTTAATGAGGTATGAACATGATTTTTTCATCTTCTCACAATTTATCTGGTCTTGAATGATAGGAAGTATGCACACCTCAAGAGTGAATATGAACACACTCATTGCAATAAAAACGCTTTTTCTGACATTTTTTTCTTAGCAGCCATTTGGGTTGATCATAATTTAAGTGCCAACACATGAAAATGATCTCCTAGCACTGATTATACAGGGTAAAAACGTCAGGAGACCATCAGAATAGGAAAACAGATCAAACATACTGAGAGAATCCGATCTTTGAGGACTCCGATAGAAACAGGAGGAAGTTTTTGTGCTTCTTGAAAACAAGATCTCTTATAACCATACCACTTGTTGTTTTGCAAAGGAGAAGTTAGAAAATACTGTGAGAAACATATATGTTTCTGTCTTAACATGGTACCAAGAATAAGCCAAAGCTGAAGCTGTTTCCTGCACATTTTAAGGATGGGTGGATCTTCTCTCCAAAACAATCTCCAGCTGCTGATGTTGTCTAATACAACAAATTAAGTTTCATAGCATTAGGCAAATTTTAACTGGAGTGCTTCACTAAGCCACTATTGCAACTGATAGGAGCCACCTGGGCCTTAGGGTTCAAGCCTGGGTCTGAAAACATCAGCCAAATTGAAAAAGTTTATAAAGCATAAACAAACAGAAATCAAAACATAAAAGTAAGCCACACAGAATATCAGCATCCAATTGTGAAATAATGACTGATTTAACATCCTGTCCGATATAAAAACAAATATTTGGGGGGTGTGAATTAATAACTGAAATTATAACCAAAACAAACAAATGAAATGACTTTATTCAAACCAAACATTTCCACGGCTCTGTGCCAAAATTCAGGATGGCAACCAACACAAATGTCTCTGCTCGTATGGTTTAGTATTTTTCTCTGCCACTGGTTGCCATGTAATGAGAGCAGAGAATCGTTGCTGTTACAAGACTAACACAAACTGAAATGGCTGATCAGAGGAGGAGACTTATGTCCAACCTTGGACCTTAGGAAGAACAATACAGACAGTTTGAGGAGCTCAGTCTTACAAAAAGATGTTATGGGCAGTGATTGGAAAGAGATTTGAAGAAGGGGTCCCAACGCTCAGCAGGAGCTCTCAGAGGCAACTAGTTTACAGTTCTATCACCAGCTTCCACAGATGTTCCGGTGTTCTCCTCTCTTCTCAGCAGGTCCTCCTCATCACCTGGGTGTTATGGGGAATACGGTAGCACGAGCAGTCATTGCTGCTTTTCCCTTTGCTCCACAGTTGAAGGCAATGCCCGGAGTTCCTCACCTGGTGTTCACTGTTAGTCCTTCACTGCGAGTAGAGGCTGCAAGACACAAACACACAGAGCCAAGTTTTTGTGCCATCAAAGGGAAGTATATTGTGCAAAACACTGCTGCACTGGCCTGCAAATCTCAGAATTAGCCACCAGAAGAAATCTGGTCTCCTTTGATAGAATCTCTCTATAGTACGACACGAGAGCACAGATCAGTACAACAGACCTACCTTCATGAACTACTGCCTGAAAAGGTAATCTTGGTATTCTTCTCAAGCCTAGAATACCATTTTCACTATTTCCCAGTCTCTTCACATGCTTGTCTAGCAGTTCTGTATCCCTTATCTCGTATCAGCATGCTTTTGTCTCTTGCTTTCTTTCTATGTCCATTACTTATTTGTTTGCATAGGAATCCTTAACCTTGGATTCCTAAAGACTCTGAGGACATGGGTACAGGAGAGACGAGGGTATAAAAAGCACGAGGTATGTCAGAAAGTTCATCTTTGAGAGGCATGAACTGTTGGCAAGAAAGAGTTTTCTTCCTCCCAATATTAAAGAGTGAGATTTTAACTCTACATACTGCAGCATTTTCCTACTTAGGCACACTACAGAAAACATTAATGTCGTCTTTACTTCTTTTACTTAGGAGTCCTTAGACATTCCTTTAAAAAGAAAAATCCAAAACACTTAGAAAAGAACAAGTTTATTTTGGACAGCTTGCATTTTATGGCTAATCTACTAGGTAAAGCTTGTCCTGTACATTTAGCACATCAGCTTGCCATGTGAGCGACAGTTGTTGAGAGCTATGTTTATTAAAAATATTGCTAGATTTTTAAAAATATGCTCTCCTTGAAAGCCCAGCATAGAGCCAAACATCACAGAGCACAAAGGATCTGGAAAGATGTTTAGAGAGCAGGACTGCCAGCTGTGTCACTGCACAGAAAGGCTGGAACACGAATTAGGAACCAAACTGTCAACTATGTGTATTAAGACAGGATGCCAATCCAGAAACCTATCCCTTGGCAATCTGCTGATATTAAGGAAACAAAGGCACATGAGAAAGGCAGCCAACTTCAACCTCATCTTCCTGTTTTGAAGAGACTTTTGAGTCTTTCTTTTCCTACAGAAAGGCATAGAAGAGTTTGCCTTTTCTCATAGATTGGCCTGGAATCACTTTGTATGAGTTCCTCTTGCGAGGCTACCTTACAGACCCAGTGCAGAGATGGCCATTCCTCTGTCTGCATAGAAATAGGTGGATTCCTACCACAAGGGCAGCTTGTGGCCATTGCTGCAATTCAATTTATTTCATAAATATTAATGTATACACTTATGTGAAGTTTTATCACTTCTAAGAGGCGAGTTGTCCATCTCTCCTTTCAAGAAGCTTGGGTTCACTAAAGGGAAGAGAAACCTCATACTAGCAAACAAGTGTTGATTCTCTGGTGAACATGTTCAATGCAGTGAATAACCACATATAACAGAATGAATCTCCTTCAATTTCTGCCTGACAGGAGGTGTTAAAACAAAATATCTGCTTGTATGTCTCTCCACATATTTACATACTATTATGTCACCCATGACTGTACCTCAAAAATATTAATACTTCTGTTCTGAGAACACATGGAAAAATATGATTTTATAAATATGATTCCGAGTCAGGGGAATATCATAGGAGTTGTGTAAAGAAATTTATGGCATATCAGCACTATAAAATTCAGTGCCATGGAGACTTTCCCAGCACAGTTTAGGTCAGATACCAGCACCTAATCCGCCCTACCTCCAAGTAGCAGGAATGAGACAGAGCAGAGCACCAGGCTGACGGACAGCACTGCTCAGGGACCTGGGCTAACACTTTTTAGAGCTAGTCTGGGCTGTTTCATCAGACCACAGTGAGCCTGGGACAGAACTGAGAAACATGCTCAAACCTCCTCATCTAACAAAAGCTCTAACAATCCTGATTTCTTATCCCAAAGCACAGAGGGAATTTCCAACCCTAAACTGGTGCCCAGCCTTCTCTTAATAACATACAGCACAACCAAGAAAGGTGATAAATGGATAGAGTTTATTTATATCCTTGGGTGAGCGACACCAGCAAGCCAGGACAGCTGACACCCGACGGCCAACCTTTCCTCCCCCATCTTTTTGGCACAGTTTCAAGTTGGCTCACTGGACTGGGCGAGCAAGGGAAAGCAGCAGGTTCCAACTCACAAAATTCCACCTGGGAGGTGACAAAAACAGGACACACACAATGGCATGCAGCATTCATTTGAGTGAAACCTCCCTGAATGAAAGGAGCAATTAGCAGCCTCATTAGCAAATGCAGATGAAGGTGTGAGCACTTCCCTGCCCTCCATGTCACAGACAAGACACCGGGTGGGCTCCTCACCCCGACTGCTAATGCCCCTGTGCACCCAACAGTCTTCCTGCAGCTCCTCACTCCCTGGTTTGAGGTAGCAGTCTTTTCTCTGGCTCTTCCCCACACACTTCCTAACTCCAGACACTTTTTAGCCTCTTCACACACTTTTTGGCTTCTATTTTTAGTCCCAATATAAAATAATGCCAGATGAAAACAAAATCCATTTTGGATGAGTAGAGTCATCTGCTCTTCAGGTAGCTTAATGCCAAGATGCGAGACAGAAGAATCCAAGGAATTATATAACCTCTCCCAGTCTTTGCACACCTGATTTTCAATGCCATTTCAAACAGAGCAAATAAATTCAGGCAGTTCACCATCATCTCACTACTGAGAACACACCAAGCTCAGCTCCAGTCAGGCAAAAATGTTAACTGCCTCAAGTCATTATTTATTCCATTTAGAGATGTCTTTATGTCAAAAGCAAATGATCCTAAAATTCAAGCTGTGATCGAGTTCTTAAATAAAGAAGCCAATTTCTAGATTTTCCTTTTCTTCCCTGGTGTTCCAGAGACTTGGAATGTACTTTCTAGAGAGTGTGACCAGTAACCACAGGAAAATGCTCCTTCCTTTCATAGAAAAAAAAAAAAGACAAAAAAAAAAGTAGGCTGTTCTCCCAAGTTAAGGAATACATGTAATTTCAGATCATTAGGGAACATAACCCTCAGTTCTAGCTGCGAGGTGGTGGCTGAGTTTGATTTTATCTCATTAATATCGTTTGAGAAAGGGTTAGAACTCTGCTTTCAGAGAAGAGCCTCACACTCTGCTGAGATTTAATGAGACTTTCACAGGGCTGTCTGATAAGTGGATAAACTCACACAAATATGAGCATGTCTTGCTGTTAATTTTAGAGCTGCACCTTGATGGTGTCTGTATTCTAAAGGTAATTTGACAGAGACGTTAATATTATCTGCTGATTGTTAGTCATACAGTAATAGTTCCCCCTCTCATCCAAAGAGTTCCAAGAAATGTGTTACAGAGAAGATCTTTCTTTTCCTCTTTTCTCTTTTGGTCTACCTGGTGCTACAGGCTAATCTGAACTGGAATAATTACCTATTAACAACTATACCAGGAACTTTTCCTCCCTGTTTACCCTTTTTATGGAACTGTAGATGTCAGCAGGGAATACAAAGAAGCTCCTGGATGTTTCTATGATACCTGCAAGAACAATGGTTTTAGAAAGATAATTCTAAGAACAAACGTGAAACACCCTCCATTATAACTGATTTTTTGCCCTCCCTAACAGGAATACACAATAGCAGGATTCACCTCATCTTTACCACATCAAATTCCACTTCTTTCCAAAGCATGATGAAATGGCCGCTGTTTCTCAACAACCCTTTCTATGCAGGCAGCCAGCACTAGAGGAGGGCAGAGAGGCTGGCAATGTTCTTCCTACTGTTGCCGAAGGCTGTATTGCAGGGCAAAACGCTGCACTGGAAAGGTCTGGTCCTCCAGTGCTGGAATTCAGACCACTCTTCTCTTTCAGCAGCTTGCAGAGGGCTTCTCATCCAGACAGGAGGTTCTCGAAAGATTTATGGGGAAGAGCTCATCATTATTCTATTCCTAAATGAGGATAAGCAATGAGGTGACATCAAAAGTTGCTCTTTCATGTCGTAAGATACTTCATACGCCTGAGTAGCCCAAGTAAGCTGAGGTGGAGGTGGACCTTTCAAAGTCAAGGCCACTTGTGCAGTCAGTCACAGCAGTGACAGAAGACCAGAAGGATGGCAAAAGAAGAGCTGAATTAACAGGATTAGTGGGAGGGAGGAGGCA
Source organism: Rhynchotus rufescens (assembly GCA_032273925.1). Lineage (NCBI taxonomy): Eukaryota > Metazoa > Chordata > Aves > Tinamiformes > Tinamidae > Rhynchotus > Rhynchotus rufescens. The sequence goes on from JAVCKT010025671.1 coordinate 28,624, forward strand.
CAGTGCGGAAACTCGAGGGATTTCTGCTTCCAGCTGCTCCTGATGAAGGATTCAGATACTGTCAGCGTGGTGAGACCGGCTGAAACTGTAGCCAAGGTTCCTCTAGGGAATGTGGTATCAACATAAAAATAAATGCACTGGTGCTCAACACCTACTGCCTTCCGAGGCTGCGGAGAGGCTGGCAGAAGCTGCAGAAGCCTGGCCGGGGTTGGGCAGCTGGGAATTCCACCGTAGTGCAGCAAATGGCTGGACTCTGACACCGGCCACGCCGAGTGGCTGTGCTACGAATCCTGTGGCTCCGAGAAAACCAGGTGGCAACGGCTGGTAAATGAGTCTCCAAATTCAGGACATTTTCTGTGGTTAGATCTAACAAATAATACTGAATTTCTTTCCTTGGCTTCATATAAAAGAGTCTGGATTTCAAGAATAATACTTATCTAAGCAGCGCTCTACCTGACCACAGCTGCTTGTACATTCATCTTACCTGGACTGGGCATTTGGGCACTTCTCCCCACTTCAGCCTAAAGGGAACCACTAGAAAACTAGAGAACAGCAGCCTGCCTTCTATGTGCGTGAGCTCAAACAGATCAGCAATCCTCATATTCTTCAACTAGTTTCTTGGCAGTTTAGGATCCAGTTCTAAGCCCTCACAGATGATGATGCATTTTAATTTCAGAGTCTCATACTGTCAGGAGTTGGCATGCAGAAAGATATAGGGGCCAGGTGAATGCCTCAAGTAAGCAGACAACAGTGCATTATCCTGCAACCAACTCAGGTTAAGTACTCAGGAATCACAGGGAATAAAAACAACTGCATGCCTAGCTCAAGAAGTTTCCTCACTAGCTCACTAAGCCTCACAGGGACTGAGTTTTGACCCTAATCTTCTGCAAAAAGTCCTGCCAAGTGAATAGAAATAAATAAAAGCTTTGGGTTCATTGTTTAGGCAAGACCAGACGGAGAAATAAGAATTTACATGAATTAGGAGCCTTCAGTGCTCTCAGATATGATGGCATATTACTAACTTTTACCTTCCCGAGTCAGTAACTCCAATGTTCTTTTGTCCCATCACACTCAGCTGAAAAGCCATGTGGGCTTTAGCAATATAAACATTAGCGCAACAAAACTGCATCGCTGGGAATGAAAAGGTGAAAGTCCTGCTGAGTCTGGAGCCAGGCAAAAGTCACGCAAACTTTTAATCATGATTCATAGTTGTCTGTAATTATATAGGTTATTAGCACATTATTATATTTTCGCCATGGGAAAACAGAACCCTGGAGGGAGTCTTTGTTCTGAAGCTTAAAAAAAAATAAAAGAAATAAAAATCTCACAAACACTCAAGAAGTTGGCAGCAGAGGAAAGGGAGAAACACAAAGAGATAGATTTCTCTCATAGTTGCTGTTACTTTTACAAATCAAATCAGCTGAGGTCATTACCTTGTGCATCCACTCCACAACTGCACCGAGGGGTTAACTAAACTTTCAGACTGTTCCTGCATCCCGGCTCTTGCTGCGGACAAGAGTCAAGCTCAGGAAAAGGAAAGCTGCAGGGCCAGGCTCTTCTGTTTTCATGTAAGTTCCCTTTGTTGCCTCTTCTCCTTAAAACCTACATTTTGTTGGCATTTACAAATAAAAGGATGAATAACAAATATAATAAATATCTAAGTGTATGTGGCCTTCCAACTAGCTACAGAACTTCCTTGGTGTTTCTTGCCAGTTGTTCAAAAGCTAAATTCTGGTGGAAGACAGACACATTTTTAACCTAGAACTTGGCTTGCTTGAGGAAAATAATTTATATATTATTCACCCAATGCTACAAAGGAACAAAAAAAACCCCAAACAAAATAAAATAAAAATGGAAGATGGAGCAACTGCTTCCATATGCTTAACATTGTTAATATAGAGAAAAACTGACCAACCCTTAAGGTTTCTTTCTGAACCACATGAGCTTCTTAAAGCCAGCCTAGGATATTTAGCTTAGCTGCCACTCAGCAAGCTATAATGAAGAAGACTTGTAAAACAGAGGATTTCTCATCATTCTATTTCACTAATAGTGAATGAATTGTTAAATTCCATGGAACAGAAAGCAATCAGAGTATGTTGGGGGAGCCTCAACGTTCCTCAGGATAAAAAAGCAATGGGATTACTGTCCTAGAGCTTATATTTCAGAACAGACACACAAGTACACCAGCGACTATGGGTGCTTGAGGTCAGAGCAAAATCATGTTAGAAGCATTTTGATGCTCCCTATACGTAGCAAGTCTTAGTAGTTTTTAACAGAATATATCCTGTTCAGCTCAAACTTCCAAGAGCGGAGAGAAAGGTCTGTTCACTACACACAAACCCCAAGTGATAGCTCGCAGATTTAGAACTTTACACCTTCCTGTCTGAAGGTACTCCTGAGAATATCTACCTTCCCACTTGCACCCATGTCCTGGGCTACTTGATAGAAATGTTGACTTTTACTTGGCATCTTCTTTCACCTGAAGAGATCTGAGAGTAAATCCCTCCAGCCTTTCCTATAACCAGTACCAATCACCAGGGATCTGCCCCCTGGACAACCTGGTTAAAAGTTTCCATACCGCCCAACTCTCTCTTCCTTGGAGTATCAGCCTTGCTGAGCCAGCACTCATTCAAAAGCAGCTCCTAGAGCATGGAACGGTGAGGAATGGGGTACAGCTCCAAAGCCTGCCTTGATACAGCTCCACAGTGCCAGATACACCAACAGAACTTCCCAGTGACGGTGACTTTACTGGCCTCTCCCATTCCAAAGTCACACAAGGGCCCAGTCCAACAGGGTGCAAAGGCAGACCTATGCTAGCCAAATGACTTCCTCGTTCTTCCAGGATGTTTTCTTCACAAAACCTGCCTGATACAATGGTATGAAATGGCTGTACCAACGCTCAAATTAATTGTCCCACAGGGTTCTATTAAATGAAAGTCTATTCAAGCTTCCCAGACATTTTTGATCATTTATGTTTATTTTTATGCAGAGGTTCTCCCTGATTCCTCTTTTAGCTCCCCAACTTCAAGAACTGAAAAGTAGCAGGTCATCAAATTTATTCTGTAATTTGCTTTATGAGTTGTATTTTCAGTCTCTCTAGTTGCTATGCAGGATACTAAATACATGTGGAACTGTAATCCCAAATAAGCTGTTGATGAGGGAAATCAGGGCTGATTGTAAGCAATCAATAGAGAGAGTGAAGAAGAAAAACAGCTGTTCCTGCAGGAAGGACCAGAGCAGCCTGAGACGCACAGACTGGGCACAGCAGTCTCTGACGCATACCAGTGGCTTGGTGCAAAGCTGAAGAAAATATCATTCCCCCCCATTTTCCAAGAACAAACACTGTTTTGCTCTACTTAGCCCAATCACTGCAGTATTTAGCACTATTCCTGGAGCTATATGCGTCTCCTAAGGACAAGAAAGCTTCCAGTGACCTATCTTCATGATCCAGCCTACCCATAGTCAAAGTAGGGTTCTATTTAAGCTCTGCCATTCTCAGTTAAATGCAGGTTCAATGCTTTTTTTTTTCCCCTCATTTTTTTTTTCTTTTCAAATTCAGAGACTGTAGCTCAATGCAGCTAGCAGAATCCTACAGAAAAATAAAAATCAAACAAAAAGACCAGGAAATCATGACATAAATTTGCAGTCCTCACAGGATGCTAGGTACTCCTAAAGAGGGTGATCACCTTTGTTATTCAGCCTGTATTTTTGTTGCAACACTTGTTATTGCTCTCTGCCATCAATGTTATTACCAATCCTCATATTTGCACAAAAAGAGGTTAGAAAGGCACCCTCCTACTGCCTACAGTTGCTGCAAACACAGGTATGAACAAGAGTACCCAGAGCAGAGGCAGAGTCTCCGGCAGAGGTTAGAAGTTACAGGACACAGTAGAGAGCTCTGAAAATTATAAGAAAGACAGCACAAACATCTCCATGTAAATCCACTCAGCAAAGCAGTTAGACCATATAGAGAGATCTACATTTTTACATTTACCAATACATCTATATGTAATCTGGCTTTACATACTGTACTAAAAACTCAGCTTAGGCTACACAGCAGACCAGAACTTTTCCCTCAACTGCACATATACTAACATTTTGACATTATTTTATTTATTTTGATAATTCCATTATACTCCGTTCCTACATTTCATGTTCCAATGCGCTGTAGGGCAATGTCTTTTTTATTGACTATGGCTATTTACCCTATAAAATCTCTGGTAGGATGGCCGGAGTTTTTGGCAGGTGGTAAAGCGTGGGTGGCAACTTGGAACTGCACAATATGTGCATTAGCTGAATGTTTGTGCTAGAGGATCAGCAATAAAATCATTGACAGTAACACTGGAAATGTCATCTTTAAGTTTCCGAGCTAAATAACCACGAGATGAATGAGGCAGTTCACTCCCGTGCAAACTTCTCTTTCAGCCTTTGAAACCACAAACAGAAACCACTGTATTAGCGATACCCAAGTCATGTTTTCAGGGTTTTCACAGCAAAATTAAAGGTCAGAAACACAATTCTTTCAAAGCATTCTGGAGTGTAATTTGGCTATATATTCCATCACAGTACCACCACAAATCACCCTAGGGCATGGGCAAAATACCACGCATGACTTAGGGACATCAAGACTAAAATCTACTGAAAATGGTTCTACATCGATGAAAAATGGGTTGGGCTCCTCATTTCCTGCGATTCTACCATCAGAGACTTTCCAGATAAAGTAATCACTAGGGAAGGATGAAGATTTGATTCTATAGTTTCCATGATTTTCCTTTGCGAGCTTTTACCTCTAATGATTGCCTTCACTATGCAGCCGATTCACAGGTCTCAATTAAATCTTTCTGAATTAAGGGGCTTTTCTGCAAGAGCAAAGAAAAATGTAAAGAATGTCCTGGCCCTTTATAAAAGGCTAGACTCAAACAACAGAGCTTCTTTGAGCCAAGGCCCAAAGCAAAGTGGGGCCATTTTAGCCAAGTTTTTCTTTTTTTTCCCAGCCATAGTTCTAGGGATCTTCTTCTTCCAACTCTATGAAGTTCAGGCTTTGCTCCCTTGATTTTAATCTTTTTACTCTCAGGAGGAATAAATTCCCTAGGCAGATGATCCCAAGCTGTTACCTAGAAACCACTACATGCCGGGCAGGCAGCTGTGTTTCTTTCTTTGCTGAGAAGTTAATTTTTTCTCTGGCAGTTCTTAAGATGAAAGCATCCCAGCATCGCCCTCTTCCCCCCTTCAGGACTGGCACTCACCTGTGGAATTTGTCCCTGGCTCGCAGGGTGCAGCGCTGTTAAGGCTGTTCTGGAATCCGTTCAGCTGCCTTTCCATGGAGGTCACCCTGACAGGCAAAGGCATCAGATTAGACAGAGCTGAGAAGGGAAATACCAAGGAAGAATAAAGGTCCTGAACAAAAAAAGAGAGTGCTGTAGTTTACATAATTGCACCAGGGCTGCAGCTATGGAGCTGTGTGAACACAGCTGAAAATGGGCAGTAACAGCAAACAGCTCCAAGCAGGCAGAGGGAGACAGATGAGCCCACAGCCACCACCAAGACTTGCCTGCCCCTAAAGCACCTCGTTGTTCAACCTACCTGGGAAGCTGATTTTGAAGGATGAAATGGGAAATTACACTGGACTGCCAAAGCGCTACACAACGAGTAATGCTGTTATCACCTTACTCCAGTGGTTTGAGGCACAGTGACTAAGCAACACATGGAACAGGACTGCACACAAGAGGGCTGGTAAAACATAGGATGTTGAAATGGAAGCGTTGTGCTTGCACCTCTTCTCAGCAGAGGCAACCCTCAGCAGAGGCAACTCTCAGCAGAGGCAAGATTTATTAATCGCCTTAAACGTTGAGGGAGCCTCAATCTCCAGAAAGCCAGTTCCAGTCCTCAAACAGGTATTTCATGCAAAAGCACCTACATTTAGCTCAACGTTTGAGATAGAGTAAAACTATTCCCTGGTGGGTACAACTAAATTTCCTGTGTTATAGAGATGGATTACTAAAACAAGTCCATCTCTTCCTATGTAAAAATGGGCTTACTCATAAGAGCAGCCAAAATGTTCTTAAGAGCTGTTCTTAAGAGCTACAGAATCCATCCATTTATTTTTGGTTTGCACTCTGTTAACTCCCTTGCTGCTCTCCAGCCTAGCACTGTTCTCATCACTTTAGCCTTCTGCACTTAGCACTCTTGCTTCTCTGCCAGAATCCTTAGTCCTTCACTCATTCAGCTCTGCTTTGTTACACAGAGTTACTCATCACTCTTTCTCGGGAGAGCCCTGTAACCTTCAATCCCCACGTGAGGCCCAGATGACTAACAGACCTAGGAACACGTGTGCAGTTTCTGCAACGTTGCCTGAAACCTTTTGCCTCCAAATTTCAAAATTTGCAGGTTGCCAGTTAACCAGGTGCTCCTGGCAGTTAAAAGGCCAGTGATGGACTCTTATATTTTCTTGCAGTTGGATCTGAGGAAAATCAATTGAAGTCCAGATGAGAAGGGGCAAGGGGGAGGTAGGGGGGATTTCCACATCAGAAATATTTGCAAAACATAGCCCCCTACCTCAATGCAGTCACAGTTTGAAAAGTTATTGTCAAATAACATGTTTATTTCCATGTGTATTGCCTCTTAGAGAGAATTTTGAATTTGTACGTGTGGTTTCTTTTGCTGCTGATACCAATCCACCTAGGAGCTGAGAATCCAGATGTACTCTCTAAGCCTCTTATATAAAGATTACATGCTCATATTTAGCTTATCTATGTTGTTAATGCTGTATTACTTGGGGTCATCCTTCTCTAGATAAAATGCAGTATTAGTGGTTGAAAACATTATCAGGAATATCACCAAGTAAAACAAAAAGTTAACAGGAAAGAGTCACACTTCTACCTTTAAGTTTGCTTTACCTCTAGAAAATCCCTTTCCTCCTACAGACTTGTATCTTTTCTTTTTTCTACTCTTACTTTATCTTCACTCTTAAGGTTTCAACTATCACCTCCACACAACTTATTCTCACATCTACCTGTGTCCTAGGTATTTCATCACCCTTAAGTTCACCCCTCAAGTTCCCTCTGTCCTAATGGAAATTCCAGTGCGAGAACATACTCACTGCTTAAACAGAGTTAATCTCTCCACTTCCTTGTTCCTTTTTGTTTTGGCTAAAATCCCACTGTTTTTCTAACTTCTCTGAATTTAATGTGTCATTTGTGCTTCCATTTCCCCAATGCAAACCATTACTTGTTTCTCCATCTCTTCTTTAATACTCACAAAAGCAGACTTTCCCCACTATCCACTCCACTTAAATATCTATTACTGGCCTTTTTTTCTTTTAGTCTTTTATACACAACCTCTCCTTGAAATTGGCATAGCCTTTCTTCATTCAGGCATTAAAACTGCCCAGTCTTAGATTGCAAATGCGGATGCTTTTGATGCAC
>JAVCKT010025671.1:37572-58279 GCA_032273925.1 Rhynchotus rufescens
TTAATATCTTTATAGTAACAATCGAGGTGTTTAAGATGCTATGAAAGAATCTAGCTGGCCAGGAGGAACAGGAATGATGGTGACAAATTCCCATTACACAATGCCCAAGTCTGACAAGAGGACAGCAACAGAAGTGAAGAGCAGAGCCAGGGAGGCTTGTTGCTCTTGAACAGGCTGTCTCTGCCTGTGTATGATCCCAGGCTAGCCAGGGGCTAAGAACTGCAGGCCTCATAAGCCCAGCTGTATAAGGGTGTTAAATCAAACCACCTCTCTTACACGCATGGCTATTTCTGCCAAAATGTCCAAGGGGGAGGCATCTGATTAACCCAGATGATCAGGAGCTAAAAAAACAGGCATGCCTCAGTACAACAGTAGCCAAACGTGAAAGGGGTCCCAAAACAGTGACCTGCTTTCTCTCCTGCTGCCTGTCTCCTCCTCACACCGGGCCCTCAGCTTATGTGTGGGATAGACCCTGCTCACTTGAGACACTTCACATGTGCCACTGAATAACCATGCATGGAAAAGTCAGGAAACAAAGCAGAACCACAGGATTTTACAGGGCCATCTGTGTGGTCATTCCACTTTTTTCACAGTTGCCAGGCTGGGCCAGCCTGTCCTAAACCACCAGGATGCTCCCACTTCTGACTGCAGCCAGGGCATCACCCAGCTGTGGGATGGACTTTCGGACCCCTGCAGAAACACATTGCCTCCACCTTATTTCCATATAGGTTACAACAGAGCAAAGCTTTGGATCTTCTACTGCTAGTGCCATTCAAAGCAAATATACAGAAGAAAAACAAGGTGGAAAGATTGTGTGTCAAGTTGTTGCGACTTCAAGAGAGTACTGAAAGGTTTCTTTCAGTAATGGGAATAACATTTACATCAAAATTCAGTACAGGAATTTATGCCGTGTTGAACAACATTCCTGATAGTTTCTGATGTTCCAGTCTGCTGTTGGTAAACTCAGTGTTCTTCCTGGGATCTCTCACTTATAACATCTTGACCTGAGTGCTTAATTTTTTTTCTCCCAGGTATTTCCTCTCTTTGCATATAGTGGCCAAGCACTGATGTCCGAATTCTTCTAAAATGTTTTCTTTGACTGACAGCTCTGTTCACACCTTGCTCTGCTTGATGCTGTCATATTCTTACCTTAGAGAGCAGCTCCCTAAAAAGTTACCATAGGAATAGTAAACAAAAGTTTTTGCACTACTGTTACTTAGTCATTCTTAAAAGGAGAAAGATTTTCCTTTTATCTACCATTTGAACAAATATACTCTGGCTTCTGACAGTAGAACTAATATCTACTTCTGCTTTGCATGCTGTGATCTGTAATACGAAGGTTCTGTACACCAAATGCTGCTTCTGAGGACATCTGCTTCATTTTACACAAATGCTATTTCAGTGACCTCTCTCTCAAAACTCTGCTTTAGGCTTCGGGGACATCTGCTTCATCCATGTCTTACAAATGCTATTTTTGTGACCTCTTGTCTCAGAATTCTGCTTTCAGTTATCAATAGGTCTCTTCAGGAACAGACGACATGGCTCAGAAACCTGCAAATGCTAATTTGCAGAAACCTGCAAATGCTAATGGCAACACGCACAGCAGAAAGCACCTGGGCTGACTCTTGGAAAGGAAGAACTACTCGTGGGGGTAGCTGTTCAGAAACTATCTTTACTTGTAATCTGAGCATATTTAATCAAAAATATGGAGCCCCATGGGATCATTTTAGGGGGTTACATGTCTGAACAGAGCATATATTAAACCATTCCTCCCAGTTGCTGTAGTCTTTTTCCACACCTTAACGTGGGCCCCAGTTTTCCACACTGGTAGCTTAAGGAAGAGGTCTGCTTTGGACAAGATCCACTATAAAGTCAACCTACCACCTTTTACAAGTTGAGAGCCAGAAAGCAAGACAGAATGGGAGTAGAAAAGAGTGAATTTTCTGGCTCTTCCACTATTCTTTTTCCTTTATGTTCTAAACCAACGAAGTGTCCAAGTTACAAGATAGTTTTTGAATTAGTCAGTAATGTTCATCTTTAGCATCTCATTCTGTTTCTAGTTGATTTTTTTCTCTTATTCTTTGCCTCCTCTTCTGGAGGCCACGTGTGCTGGCTGGGAGAGCAATGATAATACATGCAAGGAAGAGACAGGTCAAAAATCCAAAGTTGATTCTCATTTGTCTTCACAGTCCAGTCTCTGGAGAAATTCTACAAACAAGTTCGAAAAGAAGATTTTTATTAAGATGTTCAACACCAGCCAGGAGGTGCAAAGTGCAGATGGAGAAATAAGTCCTGGCTTACGGGAATTTAAGTAAAAAATGAGACACAAGAGTTTTAGCATCAGAAGGAACAAAATAGGATTAGTTTCAGTGAGTGTAAGTCTTGTGGAAATGATAATACAGCACTGTGACCTTCTTTGAGGAAAGAGGTCAGGAAAGCTGCCAAAAGGAATTAGGGGTGAGAGCAGGTGGCAAATCAAAGATGACCTGACAGAGAAATGAAGCCGCCAAAAAGCCAGTATTACATTAGATTTTATGGAGTGGGAGAGTTGTCATGTTATAACCTAAGGATACAGAAGACTCACACTGAGAAAGTATAATTCTGGGTGCTACAGTGCTCTGACACTTCTATGCTCTGACACAGAAAACTCTGACAAACTGAAGAAAATACAGTAAATTCAAGAGACAACTAGGACCTGGCAGGTGGAACTACCATCTGAGGTTAACAAACTCTCAACAACTCTAAGCAATACTAGGAATCTCCGAGAAGTAGAAGAATATTCAAAAGATGGAAAGTATTTGCAAAGGAAGCTGTTTAGGGTGGTTCAGGATGGATGAACAAGGTATAACAGCATGAAACAAAGGATAAATTCAGACTGCTCATTCTAATAATGAAGTTGTTTAGAATCTCATGGTGGGATTTGTGCCAATGGAGTTTTTTTAAAAGCAGACTGCACACAGTGACAGAAGGTATAGAATAATCAGGGATGGTAAAGAACAAGCCAGAGCACGCAAGGCATCTTTTTCATCTCTATATTCCTTTGAGGCAGAGGGTTCTCTTCACTCACTCTCCTCTGTTGATGCATCTCTGTTTTTTTCCCTGACAACAATAGAGGGATTAAATTAGACTGAGACACAGTAGTTTTCAAACGATCAGCTCTCAATATGCTGGAAGAATAGCTGGGCACTGCTGTTTTCCATGTAAGTGAAAAAATGTTACTGCAAGATCCCATGAATGGCAAGAATGGGTTTGGAGCCTTGTGCTAGAGTCTGAAAGGCAACTTGGAAAGTATTTCCGGAGTGGCTCCTTGCAGCCTTCAATACTTGGATTAGGTTTCTGAAATTCTGAAGGAATCTTTTGCTTTTTTTCCCCCTTCTGTGCATTTTTGGTGCTGAACTTTTTCCGGTTTTCCCACACTCCTGCCTGTCACAGAGCAGAAACCACAAAAATGCAGCAAAGTAAAGTCTGTCCAAGGAGCTGCAATTCCATCTCGCAAGGATAAACATTTGTTCTGCCAAGAAGTGAGCACAGCGCACCGGCATCTTCAAATACACATCCCTGCTGCCCAGCAGAGCAGCCCACTGACACAGCCTGTCACCTGCACTAACACGAGCACACAAGAACCCAGATAGCAAATCCACTATCATCTACCTGCCAGACCTGATGCTCTAATTTGCACGTGCTGTGTTGACAAAGTCTACTAACACCATTTTCTTTCTGAATAGTTTTGGGGATATTACTGTGCTTTCTATTAAGACAATAAAAATACAGGCAGGAAACATGTGAATACAGTTCTGCCCACGCTCTTCAAATCTGCCTTGCAGTTATAGATTCAACCTCCACACACTGACTGTGCCCAACTCCAAAAGTGTCTTTCTTCAACAATCTTTTATTCAGACCTCTCTCTTCTAATCAAGGTAGGAGGAGAACACACAATCAGGGAATCTCACAGAGACTTCTTTACAAAAAGCTTTACAAATCTGGTTGTAGAGCATAACAGAGAATGCAATTTTTCCCCTTCAGCATTCAGACATGAAGGAAGGGCAATATATAAGGAAAAACCTAATGAAAGATTTAAATGCTGGAATTGCTTTAGACCAAGAGGAGACATGAACGGTATAAAGATTTAAAAAAAAAAAAAAAAAAAAAAAAAAAAAAAAAAACAGATCTGCTGTTCACATTCTCTTATAATGCACAAAAGACATTTTAAGAAAGTAAACTTAAATTAAGCAATGCAACACTTCATGAAGCACAGTTTTGTTTTTAAATATAACACACACTAAAACCATCTACCCTAGAATAACAAAAACCGTAATCAAAAGTTAAGATAAGTTTCCTCATTATCTGCAGGTAATGAGGAAAGTTATCATTAGGCAGAATATAAGCACTTTAAATGAAATAAACACTTATGCTTGAAGGCCTAAGTTGATCATTATGTGTTGGGTTTATTGGGTAACTTGGCTTAAGGGCAGATTAGCATTTAAGGCTATATATATTTTTTGGCAGCTTCTTCTGACTCTAGATTCAAGCCCCCATCAAAGATTAAACATGAGGGAGTGACTCAAGTGTCTAAACACAGGTGTCAAGCACCACACTGCACATTGTCAGTTATCTGAGACATCTGCAGGGGACTGGCAGATAAAACACAGGACCTATGCTGGACCTACCACAGGAGACTTCAAGCTCATCTGGAGCAGCAGCTGGAGGTCAGGTAGAAAAGCCCTGGGCAACTAAAATGGCATTAGTAACTTATATTTAAGTAACTGAAGCCCTCTCTGGATAAAACACTGATTCAACCTAGCAGTTCCTATGGGCTTATGTTTGTGTAATGGTACAGTCCTGTTTACCTTAGTGCTACAAAACATGGAGCTTCACAGTAGCATTCACCTCCTGCAGTTCACAGCACTGACGGGGTTCTGAGATTTGATCTTGGATAGCACAGCCAGAGTTACACATAAACAGGTTGTTCCCCCAGATTCCTTTTGCAGGGAATAAGTGTCACCTCTTTGATGTGGATGGGGGGAGAAAAAACTTACTTGGAAATCCTCTGCGCTGCAGTCTTTCTGACCATTGCCTGCCTGTGGTTTGCGGGAGGCTTTGGGACCAGCTGAGAAGGGGCACTCTGGGCGGGCACCACTTTCTGCAACGCGGCTGCCTTCGGGACACTGCAGGCGGCACTTGATGTCTTGCGGGCAGCGGAGCCAGTGGACGTCGGCACGTGGCTGCTGCTGGACTGGGGGTGATTGGCAAACAGAACCTGGTGCAAAAAGGAAACAAAAATACCACAGTGTCTCTGAGTACCACTGAGAGAGCTGATGGAGTGGGTGACACTTCTGTAAGGGAAAATGCCTGCCTGGTGAAGGGAACCCCCATGGTTGCCAAGCACAAACAAAAAGAGTTCAATGATTAAGTCAGTGAAGTAGTTCTAAAGCTGAATTTTACACCCTTGCACACTGGGACTAGCTGATAGGAACACAAACCAGCTCATTGCTGTCCCAGAATGACACCGTTCTGGGGAAGAGGGGGAAATGTGGAACCCGCTCCCACTCCCTCCCCTCCCCACACATACAAGATCATCCCCAACCACATCATAAGTGGGTCTCATCCTCAGAAAAAATATATCCTTTGTAACTTTACCCATTTTCTGTATCTGCTCTGCCAAGGTATTTTTTGTGTGGGAGTCAGAATTGAGACAAAGTCACGGGAAGGAAAAATGTTATAGGAATATCTTACAATTCCAGTTCTTTAGTCCAGCTGTCTGGGGGCTCAGAATATCAGGAGGTTTTCAGACACCCTCCATGAATAAGGAATTGTAGGCTGGCAACTGACAGAAAGGAAATCCCAGTAATATCACAAAACAAAAAAAACTGTTCCTATTTCTAAAGCAGGTGGGGGTGGGGGTTAAGTAGGCTGGGGATTTGATAGAAGGACTAAAACAATCTGCATTTTATGAGACACTAGAGAAGGCAGCAACGGAGCTGGCAAGGCGGGGAGTGAGGAATGGCTCCCTGCGTGAGCTCTGCAAAACACTCTTTATAAAGGCCCAACGTGCTCAGCGTTCTGCCTCGTCGTTCCTCAAATTCAGGCAGATTCCCAGGGTGCAGAGGCACCGGCAGCTACCGCAGCCATGTAGCTGGTGCAGTTTCGTGGCTAGAGAGCAGTGAGAGAGATGAGAGGAAGAGCCGAGCACCCACCAGTCACCTCCGACTGACCCGGGAGCAGAGCCCTTCGCTGCAGTTGTCCCAAGTTTCTCCTCCGGCGCAAACCACCCAAAGCCGCAGAGAGTGGGCTCCCGGCTCCACGCAAACCGCAGCCCGAGGCCGGCCGAGGCTCACACGGAGACAGGAAAAGCCCCTCTCCCCCGCAATTCTCTGGCAAGTGGAGGGCACTGGTGTGTGGGAAGGCGGTGCTGACAGGCAGCGCTCGAGAGAGGAGAGGAAGCGCGGGAGCCAAAACAGGCCTGTTTCCCAACTCCAGCGCACTGACAGGATCCTCTTGAGCTTCCCGGGCCTTATTAACCTCTCCCTGCCCTGCAGCTCTGCCCTGATTCCAGCTTTCCGGTTCTGAATAACTAGCTGATATAAATGCAGAGAGCTGGAATAAAACAGGACAGAAAAAAAGCCCTAAGCAAAGGTTAAGTCTGTTGCACTGTAGAGCTCGATACATTAGGGGTTAGGAGATGCCTTGCTGCCCCTCTTCTTATTCACAGGTCACTCACACCACACTGCATTTGATATTATGGGCATCATTTCTTTTCAATTCTTTTTTTTCTTGTTAATAACATCACTACGATGCAGGAGTGTGAAAGCATTCACTGCTAACCCCTCCCCTCGACACGCGTGGGCACAAGGTCTGTCACTCCGAACAAGGGGCAAACACAGACTCTTGCAACAAAGCCCCACCAGCAAAAGCTGGCTGAGACCTTCCTAAAGAAAGGCTGCAGTTGTTTTTCTTGGGGATAACGGACTTCCAAAAAGGCCTTTGTCTCCATGCTGCGCTGAGATCCTGGCTGCCTTCCAGGCAAGGACGGGGAGACTGGAAGCTGACACGGGCCACGGCTTCTGGAGTCAGCTACAAAGCGGGCTGCCCTGCTGCGAGCTCCGGGGGGACAGGACAGGAAACCAGGAGAAGCTACTGTGCAAATAAAAAGGGCAGCTGGGGAGAGCAGGGCCTGACCGCACAAAGGAGCATCTGCAGAGGGATTTCAGGACATCCGAGAAAGCCCTCGTCACTCGGGATCCTGCAGCTCCGGATCTGCCGAGAGGAGAAGCCTAGAGACAGAGGCAGCTCGGGAGCAGTTAGTGCCTGACTGCCATTAACACTGCAAGGAAATGGTTTGCAAGCAATCTTGCCTGACAGGCAGGCTGAACTCAGTGCGGAGGAGGTGTGCTTTCCTCACACGTTCTTTGACGTGCAAACCTGAAAATAGTCAGAATTATTTTTTTAATATTAATTTTTATTTCTTTTAAAGCTAAAAATCACATAAAGTTCTCTTGCAACATTGTCCTCAGAGGTAGGAACATTTGGAAAAAGAAAACATTAAATCTGTTTTGCAGGCAGAGGATCCTATGCCCTGACAAAGAAAGCCATCTTCCCTAAACCAGAGACTGAGGCAAGATTATAACTCAGAAGATCTTGACTCCTAAGCCAGAGACTGAGACAAGATTACAGCTCAGAAGATCTTGACTCCCCATATTCACCCTTAGCTCACACCTCTCCTGCATCCACATCTATACATGAACATCAATAAGTGTCACTTGCACAAAAACAGTCATTTTAAATCAGAAAATCTCAAGCACATACAGCTTGTCATTACTGACAATGCATATCTAAACGTACTAGCAAGTAGCAAACAATCTTGGATGGCTCATGATTAGAAACAGGGAGGTAGTACGACTTTGAAGAAAAGCAGATATATATTAACGAGGCTCAAAAACAGAAAGAATGTTCCTGGCACTGATGGTCCCTGTATCTCACCCCCGTCCCTAGCACAGTAACGGAACAAATGCTGCAAGTAAAAACAGGCTCAATCTGTGACCAGAGGAGCTAATGAAGCTCATTTCCTGTGAATCTGACTTGGGGCTGAATCTTACAGTATCTAATATAAAGCATGCCCAAATCATCATGGCCTGCATGGATTTGGGGCATTCTGGTGTGAATTTGCTGCTGTTAACTAGGAGTGGCCTCATGCTGCAGCCTTTGCCTTAGTGGGAACGGTAGATGAGTCTCCTTCCCATATCCATAACTCTTAATTTTCATGAAATTAAAAAAAATAAAAGCAGCTTTGAGATTTCTATCCCATAGCTATTCAGTTTAAATTATATCAACAAGTTTGAAGATGATGAGACATGCAGCAGTGCAAGGGAACTAACAGACAACACACACGTGGAACCTGACTGCACAGGTCTGTGCAGCTAGGGAGCCAATTCCAAGGCACTAATACAAGAAACCAAGAAGTTGTTGATAAACAATTAATAATGTAGAGCAATTGATTTAAAAAACATTAATAAAACAATAGCATTTTGGATGATATTACAAAATACAGAGAATCAAAAGGCTTGGAAAACCTTTGGAGCCAAACCAATCATTTGGTGCAGATTCCTTCAAATACACATTAATAACATTAGTTAAATCAGTGTGAGTGCCACAGTCATTTGAATTAACTGCCACTGTGTTACACAAGATGAACGCCTTGAGGTCACTGACAAATTAAAAGAGAAGTAAAAAAGTAAATTCATAATATTCACAGACTGAAGCAAATCTTCTCTGGTAAATTCTTCAAAACAGGGATTAAAGTATACTAAAATAAATAGACTCAGTGCTTCTTTCCTTGTCCCTTTTGGTGTGTGGTTTATCTTTTTAAACCAGGAGCTCTCAGAAGCAAGCACAGGGACATATCATTACATTGGAAGGACACTTAACACATCTGGGCGTTACCATAATTCTAATAATAGCGACAGAATCAGAAACAGGGGGACGAGGCTTCAGCTGGTCTAAATCAGCACAGACGACTGCTTTCGGAACAGTTGTTCTACTTTACTTAGCCTGAGGCTTTGACTCATCACTGTCACAAGATTCAAGTAGGAAAAATGGCAGCTAGCACATCTAGAGGGAAAATAATCTGGGGGAAAAAGCTGCAAAAGAAGAACGAGACTGAAGGGTAAGAGAGGCTGCAAATCTGACAGTGGTCCAATGTACACCAGTCCAGAAAACAGTTAATGATGTTTAAGGCTGCATTCAAAGAGGCCCTCTGTCCCCAGGAAGGAATAATATAGTTCTGGGAATATTAGAAATACCATTTTGAACTACTCAGCGTTCCTAGTCAAATCCCATGAACTGTAGAGAATTCAGGAAAATCCCATAGAACTCAAAGGGAAAAAACAGAAGTTTGCTAAACTTTACAAAACAAGGAGTAGTTGAGAGAAGATACCATTTTTAAATGGTAAAAGAAAATTATTTTGAATGAATTTAGCTCAACTTTTTATAGCATAAAATCAATTTCAACTTTTGAATGAAAATGTGATCACAAGTGACCACACAACTCATTAACAAGATTTATGCCTTGTTTAACATGACCTTATTCGATATAAGTAGGACTGATGAGTATCATTCCACTATATGACTGATTTTTCTTCTTTTAACTTAGCTTATTTCCCATGTGAAATGTTTGGCATAAAGCTCTAAACCCAGTAGGTGCTGGGCTAAGCAGACAGAGCGTAGCCACACAGAGGAGGAAGAACCTCCCTAGCAGCTAATGGCACCTTTCCAGTACAGGAAACAATTAGAGAATAAACACCGATGGTATATTAACTGCCTTGCCAACTGCAGCAGTGATACTAACATCTAGGTCATAACATGTCACACAAAGTCTCTTTTAAACATTAAAAATACTGCTATAAACCTGTTTTCATGTCTTTTGTTTTGATTTTGTAATCCTTGTTCCCTGATTCTGTTGATATCATATTTAAGGCTCTTGTTTCCACTTTCCAACTCTGCCTCTATCTATTTTATCTCTTCTCTCAGACTTCGTGTTATATTTATTCCTTGGTCCTATCACTGCACAAACCTTTATCTATTTTTTGTTAGACCCTTATCCAGCTGCACTTTTCTTCTGTGCCAACCCAGGCAACGAAATAGATCTTCAGTACCAGAAGAGATATTTCCATCAGATTACCCTGCATGAACTGCCTTCCACGAAAAGTGGAAAGTGTTGATTCTTCTTCTTCTTCCTCCATCTACATAATATTTTTTAACTCTAAAAATTGTGAAACGCTTGGAGGAGGAATCATCATTTTCAAGTGTCTGGCAAGTGCTCAACCAAGAGTGGGTGCTACCACAAATGAATGGGCAGTAAGTTCTCATGATCAGATACCTCCCCTGCCTGGTTGGGGAGAATATTCCTATTCACAAATACTTGGCTAGGAACTTCTAACTGTGTTTCCCAACACATCCAGCTCATCTCCAGCATATCGAACTGGTCAGCATACAGGCAGCAGCAGTTCTGCCTATGCTACTAATGATGCTACTTTTGTTCGTTGTTCTCATGCTCTTCATACACAGCGAATCAGTCCAGCTATCACAAAGAGAGGGGCGTTTATCACATTGTATGACCATGCCACGTCCAGGATGTGCCTTCAGATATCTTATAAACACATCCCAGCTACTGACAACCAGCTCGTCTGCCTTCCACACCATAACAAGTGTAACCTTTAGGTCATAACCATTTCCCTTTGGGGGTACACTTATTCAGCTGATGGAAGTAAACTTCTACAGTTATGAAGTTTATGATAAAGTGGGTCAGTCAGAATGACCATATAGCAGGGACATAATTTTCTGACAATCATCCTATAACTATCTGGCAGCAGCCAAGATTAAAAACGTGGTCTCGCAAACTCCACAGCAGTCCTCTGGTTAAGCAGCTCTTTACTTCTGGTTAAGATTATTTGGAAAAAAAAACAGGATCCACTAAAAAGGGTGAATTCAAGCCCACAGAGTCCTTACTAAGATGAAGTCCTTGTTTGCCTCTTATCATTTCTTCTCCTTATAGCCAGGCTGTGATGATAGTACAGAATCCCCAAAACTGTCCTTCTAGATCTCCCTCCCCTGGCAGGGCTTAAGTTACAGGAGAAACAGAAGCAATGTCAAGATAGATACAGATATTTTTTGGCTTTCTGCAATACTCTTCCTCAGACCAGAGTAACACTTGTTGACTGTGTCCTGACTATTCTGTTAGTGCTATGACTGGGCCAAGTGTAATCCTTTCCACCGTGATGAAGGCTTCTTATAAAAGACCCAACTGAGGCTAAACTCTGAACGTTACCAGTTCCATGCATCTTACTTCCAGAATCATACTAGGCTTTCCCCATTTCCAGCATCCATGCCAAGCTGCTGATAAAAAGAGAGCAGGAAAAAAACATGATGCTGTATCAGAAAAGACCATGACAACTGGGAATCTACAGAAGATGGAAGGGGAGGTTTGGTTGGCCCCAAAGTCCAGTGGGAGAGGGAACGTCTAAGAGAGGCTCATTTCATTAAGATGTGGTTTGCACTACAGCAAGCTCAACAGCATCCGTGTTCAGCACACCTTTCTTTGTTCATGGCAGTTCAGAGGAGCTGGAGCCCTGCAGCATGGCAATAGCCTCCGTGCTGTAACTCTGACCTGCTTGGCTCCCAAGGAGAAGGGAGGGAGAGTGGGAAGGGGGATGCTGTGGGGGTGAGTGGAGTTTTAACAAAGAATCACTTTAACAGAAACTCCTGAGTAATGGCTCTGCCCTAGGCCAAGAATAACATCAGCTCAATGTCAGCAATTAGAAGAGGGCTCAGTCAGGCTCCCTGGCCAGCTCCAGCCTCGTCACAGGCACAGTCCAGCTCACAGCCCACTCCGGAGCTCTGAAGCAGCCTCTGCTGCCCACCCAGAGCCCTCGGACGCAGATGAAAGGCCTCCTGCTCAGAGGGGCAGCAAACAGACTGGAGGTGGGGGAATTCGGAAGAGGAAACCACATGGCTGAGGGAGGGCTTTGAGAGGAGGAGTGTGAGGAGCAAAGGTGGAAGTGCCTCTCCCTCAAGTCTCTCTGAAAAAGCATGGGGGCAACTAGACTGTAAGTCATTCTCATGGAGGCTGCCTAGTGACTCATCTGCTTCACAGGGGAGATAAATGTTCAGACCTCTGCATGTTAGTTCTGCTCTTGGTTTTATTGGAGTCCAGTCCTGCCAAATTGCCGAGCTAATAGGTTCCTCCTAACGCAGATCAATCTCTTCTGTGCAGAGATTTATTCATCTGAAGACTTCCCTTTAACAGGGAAGCCTTCGGGCCATCAGAGAAACAAACAAACAAACAAAACCCAACTCATTTCTCTCACCATAACAAGAAAGGTAACGATGGCATCAATGAGCTCATTTTGACTTTGGAAGATTCCCCAGGCAGGGTGCAAATGGTATTCCAGACACAGTGGTTCACTATTGTCATCCAGAAATCACCTAGGACATCTAGAATACAAACTCATTTTCCTATTTCCTCCAGCTCTTGGGTACCAGGAGCCATACATCTATCAGATAGCTCAGTGCACAGCAGTGAAAGATCTTTAACGTAACAGCAGCAAAATGTGCAGGGAGCCTTGAGCAGATTTTCAAGGTTGCAGGGAAAGCTCACCCCCGGGATCAGGGTCAATGGCCACATCTCTTGCACACTTAAGGCTCTTAAAAGAATTTAACAGTTTAATTTCACGTTAAAATTAACCGAATTTCTTCAAAAGGAAGATTAAGATTCTCCTGCTTGATTTAAAACCTGCTCATTTGATGACAGCCCTTGAAGACATTCAGGAGAACAAGTTGGTCCAGATAAGGACCTGATGGACTCTTTGCCACGGATGGACAGAGGACACAGCTGCCAACACAATTTCAAGACCCCGTGTTTGGAAACATTGAAATGCAGTGATGACCCGACTTGAGCCATTACCCGAGACAACCTCAATTAAAAGCAGGAGTGATAGGATTACCTGACACAGAACATGGAAGACTATAGACAGTCATAACGATGTCTGAAGCACTATAAAGGGATGTACCAGCATCAGCCCCAAACTGAGGCATTAAAGCAGGAACACGCTACTAGGCAAACAGAGGGTGCTGCTGACATAGTGAAAGCGGCCAGTGGCAACCACAGAATCAAAATATTATGAAAATCACTGCATGCAATCTTAATTCTGTTGCTATAACCCACTGCAAGAGTTGCTTCCTCCACAAAAGCAATGCCACTTATGTTGGCTCCGGGCTGGTCCTGTGCGAACGTCTGAGACTGAGCACCGCTGCCTCCCATTCTCCTTAGTTACCTGGTGCCGAACTTGACTTTGTTCCAACAGCTGTCGAGACTGAAGCTTCTGCTGCTGGAGTTGCTGCACAGCAAAATGAAGCTGATAGTTGGGATGTGCCAGCTGATTCCCTGCCATCTTGTTGTAAACACTGCTTTCCAACTCCCCTTCCCAGGAAAAATGATCACTCTCCGGAGCCCTGAGAAAAGAAGAGCCATCACATCTTCATCATTCTGCATATACCGTCTCTTGCTTACAGGGCACTGCCGCTTCCTAAGGAATCCTTACTACCTCGCCAGGTAGGAAATTGTATTAAGTAGCCTCTGGCAAATGCAATGCTTCTCACAGGTGCCATGTGCCACCAGTGACCTTGCTAAAGATTTTCTTGAATTCTGGACTGGGACTGTATTACCAGCCATAACTTCATACTTGAATGGGAATAATGGAAGAGAAAAGAGAGAGAAACCTCCCAAACTAAAGCAGGTCCATGACTGATTAATGCCAGAGAGAAGCAGACTTGCACAGAAGAAGAGCTAAAGATTCCCATCATTAGGGAGATAGGTGTTTGTTTGTATTCATAGACATTTTGTTAATTCAGCAACACATAAGGCTTATACTTAGTGTACATATGCTGCACTTAGGGTGGAATATAAGTCCACCCTCACGTAATATCACAAATACACGTAATATAACACAAACACATGTAATATAACACAAACACACGTAATACTCCCAGAAGAGACGAAGGGCTGGCAGGGCAAGGCTGCAGTTAGGGCAGATATTGCTTCCATACAATTACAGACCAAAAGACCTGAAGGGACTGAACGTGGGTCCATTTCTTTCATCAGAGTAACGTAAGCCTAGCTAGCAAAAGCCTCCTGCAAAGAGGCAGGAGTCCTTAGAGCACAGTCACACTGGGTGGTACCTCAGCTGTGGCCTGCAATGTGATAAGAGCCAACAGGAGCTGCCGGGCTTGCTTTGAAGTTTGTAAGCCTGGGCCAGAAGGCAGCTACAACACACGGCTGCATAGGGCCTAGGGGCTTTGCACAGAGCAGGTGGCCGAGTGACAGGGCCACGAGGTGGCCTGAAGAGGCCACAGTGTCCCAGCAACACGCACATCCTGTGCTCAAAAGACAGGATGCCACATGGCCCCCTGAGGCCTGACACTGGCTAATAAATCTTCTCCTCAGCGCCTGAGCCTCCCGTGGCCCTGCTGAGCTGCGCCATGACGCTCTCAGCTACCTGTTCCAAATGTTTCCTTGGGGTTCCTCGTGCAGACTCCCCTTATATTCCCAGTGCAAATCATAACCAGACACGTTGTGCTTCTGTTTTATGCCATGATGCAAAGTGTAGGCTGTGTTTTTGGCAAGGGACTTACCCCAGGCTCATGTGAGCTCCTATCACACCTCAGATCTTTGAATGTGTCACAGCTTCCGCTCAGGGTGTTGCTGCCTCCCCCGTAATCTTCTCCATCAGAGCAACCCCTTAAAATGGGGCCATCTAAACAATGCTCAAAATGAAACCCGAACAACTCAGCCATCCCTATGTATTATCCCTCACTGACGGTCAAATGTGCCCCTTCCAAAGAAAACTGAGGCCAAGGACTCTAAATTACCAGAGAGACCTTCTCCTTCTCAGGTTCTAAGCTCATCAGAGGAGTAAAAAAGCCCATTAGAAAAGGAGTTCAACTTCTAACACCTCCACCAAGCTTCCCTGGGGACTCCTCCTGCTTGGAGCATCACTGCTACTTTGCTGCCTATGGGACACCAGCTGTAGGTGATCATTACTCGATGGCTCTGTGCAAGTGATGCCACCCATGCTTCCTCAGCCCGCTGCTTCCACTCTACATGGAAAGCTGCATAAATGACTCTTGCTCTCTGCTCCCTTTTGCTCTCTCACCTTTTGCTGTTTTGCCGTTTCAATTCTTCCCCTTTCATCAGTGCTTGCAAAAACTGCAATCTTGCAACCTTGTACTTGGGCCTGGAACCCAAGTTTCTGAATCTGGTTCTGTGGTTAACCTTGGGAGAGCTGCTTCCCTCTTCTGAACCTGCTGTTCCCTTTCCACCCTCCTTTGAGGGCCAACACCACCTCTTCTTACTGCTTCAGTACGTGATTGCTCTCTAACATCATCCAGTGTCTGTGAATGCTATTGTGAAGCTTAAATATATAAATATAGATATGTATATGGCCTCTCTTTTCCAGAGTTCCTCAGAATCCCCTCTTAAAATAACTCCTCCTTTTTAAAACTCCCTTAGATGTTCTCTTTTCATTCTATTACAGTATTCCCCCTCTCTCCTCTCAAATAAGATGAGCACAGGGAAATTCTGCAGTGGTTACATCCACGCTGTGTGTATTTTTATAACCTTCCCCAGGGTGGCAGGATCCAGGCTGTCTCCTGTGGGGGTTTTACCTGCAATTGCTCAGTTCTGCACGGGTACCAGGAAGATGTGTGTGCTGTGGCTTTCCAGCACTGTTCTCTACAGAGCACAGAATGCCACAAAAAGCATAAATTAAGACGGATCCAACGAAGCAAAGGGAATCCTCAGCACGATCCCTAGCTGCCTCCTCGCCCACGCGCCCAGCTCACCGCATGGGTTATTACCAGGGTGCTGTCGTGTGGGCTCCTATCCCAAGGGAAATCGCTGCCCCTTCCATCGAGCACATCCCGATTCCATCCCCCACCTGATGCCAAAGCTCCCTGGGTGACTTGGTCAGCGTGCGAAGGAGTTGCAGCCTCCGTAACCCTCCTGCTAAAGCCAGGCCTGGGCTGGAGGGCAAGGCACCCATTGGGAGATGCCCGGGAGTCCCTGCAGCCCAGCACGCCCAGCAAACACCCGCTGCAGCGGACACGAAGCCGAAGAGCCTCGTGCAGGAGCTCTGGCAGTGTCACCTCAGCTCTCTGAACAGCCCAATCAACTCCTCATCAATACCGCTAATGGACCATCATCTTTGATACCTCCATTTTGAACAAAGCAACATTCTACTTGCCCATTTTCTATGGAGTAATGCTGTGAATAATGCTTTACAGCAGCAATTTCTCAGCTCAGAAAGATTTGACAGTGTCACTCAAAATGTTCTCTCAGAAATTAAACCATGCTAGGATTCAGGGAATATTTTCCTAAGCAGTTAATAACTAGTTAAAAGATAGGAAATAGAATAAAAATATAGTTTTCACAATGGAAGGAGATCACCAGTGGGGTCTCACAGAGATCTGTGCTATCATCTCTGCTGATTAAACTACCTATAAGTGGTCTAGGAAAAAAATGAATTTCATTGAAGCTTGTTGCTGATACTCAGCTACAGAAAACTGTAAAAATGAAAGTCTGAATAAAAGCAAAAGACCTTTCATAGTACTGAATGGTTACACATTAAATTGGCAGGTAAAATTCTGTTTAACAGCTACAACATCATGTAAACAGAGAAACACAATTCTGGTTTTACACAGCAATGGGGTTTGAACTAGTTATTTCCTTTCAGGAAATACAACTTACAGCTAGAGTTGCAATAGACTTTTCTATGAAAATATCAGTAAATTACAATCAAAAAGTAAAACAAGTGTTTGGAATTATTAGCAAAGGAATATGGAACAAAACTGAGAACACTATTGAGCTACCCCACAGAACCAAATTACATCTGTGTCTCTCATACTGACCCTAGTTCAACCCTTGTGCCCTCTCACATCTCAAAAAGCACACAGTAAGACTGGAAAAAGTACAAAGAAATGCTGATCAAAGGTATGCCCTACCTTATATACTGAGGAATGGCTAAATAAATAAGGACTCTTCAGCCTGGAAAAGAGACAACTGAAAGGAAGCATGAAATAGTTACAAAATCAGGAGCTTCCAGGAGGGAGAAGAGGAATAGGGAACAATTATTCACTGTGGCTCAAGTTAGAAGAGGAAGGTCAAACCAGATGACATCCTCGGGTGGCCAGGTTAGAGCAAACAAAAGGAGATACGACTTCTGCTAACACATAATAAACACGGGATGCCTTTTTAACACAGGAAGCTACGGAAACCAAAAATTTAGAGGTTCAGAAACAACTGCACAAATTTATGGAAGTAAAAGCCACTAAACACGATTCACATCCCAGGGTAACGCCGCTCAGCCAGACCATCCCTGAGCTGAGATTGCTGAGCTGAGAACCAGCGAGTCCTGGGGAGGCAGCAGCCCGTGGCATCACCTGGTGCTCTTCCCTCAGCATCTTCTAGGGGTTCTGAGCAGGGCATCGAACCACACAGACCCCTGGTTTGACCTAATACAACCAGTACTGTTTTATGCACTGGAGACCTGAAACTAAACCCATCTCGGGTTTGAGGCAGGAGCTGGGGAATTCAGTCAAGCAGTTTTTAAGGCAAGCAGGCAAGCTACAAGATTGTAGCTTGTTCCAATTCTGAACCTGCAATGCATATATGCTATCCTTTGATCCCCAAGGATGCTTGGGAAGCTCAAGATGGAGTGGTCCTCTCTAAAAGATGGAAGTCAAGGAACAATGGAAGAGATGAAACCAATGCAAGTGAAAACTCCACGGAAGCAGTTCCTGCCTATACCCAAACTGGCTGTGTACCATGGAGAGGACACAGCAACTACAGTTCGTAGCAGGGGAAAGACCACTAGCTTAATGATAAAACTTTAGATTATTTCCTTGATCATTATTTCTTCTGCTTTGAGATACCCAACACATGATTTGTTGTCACAGAAATACAGAAATTGGAGATTATTTTTTTAATGAATGTGGATTATTGCCTAATCCAGCATTTGTCCATTTCAACAGATTCTCAAACAATTGCCTTCGATTTCTTAGCTTTAACCTACTTTTTCTGATTTAATCAATATATCATCTCTAGCCTAAGCAATGAATTTCAGAATAGAATATCACCCTGTTAAATCTGGTTTAAACCAATAAGGAAAACACTCTGGAAATGACAGCGTCAAATCTATAGGAGAGATTTAAATTAAAAACAAAAAACCACATCAACCTTTGGCTAACGTTTTCTTCCATGGTAGACAGTTCTGCACATAACTTGCTGCAGTTCCAGCACTCATGCTCCTTCTCTGCACGTGAGGCAGCAGCATACCAGCACTTCTCCTAGTTTCTGTATTTAAAACATTGTTGCTTGCCCAAGTAGATTTTACTTGTGGGGCCTGCAAAACCCTTCAGGATTGAATATATTTCCATTAGCTTTCATGGCTTTTGCATAGATGGAAATCAATATAATTTCATTGCACTTACATTCAACTTCTTATGAGTATTACATATTTGACAACTGAAAGCCTGCATATTTTCAAGCCACAGGATTGCTTTCAGAGAGAGCTATTTTATCCACAACTTCACAGTCACCATCGCCCATGTAGCTGATTTTACATCTAAGGCTTTTATTTGTGTACTTGGGTACAAAATAAAAATCTAGGCTTAGATCTGAGGCTCCATATATTGCAGCCAGCTATCAGTACAGTTGCCATGCTCATGCAGATAGCTCCTGGTGCAGCTCCCATTCTCAGTCTCTGCCTGTTAGCTGATTTAATCAGAGCACAGCAGCACGTTGGGCTCTCCCTGAAGCCATCCCTTCTGCTAAGGAACTCTACAGTAAGCTCAGCGCAGCAACGAAGGCTGGGAAAAGGCTGTTTGGGGGATAAGAGGTGCTTAATAGATATTACAGAGCTCACATAGTAGAAAACTATATAAACTGGAAGTGAGGCTTTGTCACCTTTTTAGAGAAACTCAAAAACCACCAGAAATGTCCCACACCCGCAACAGAAGTTCCTCAAAATAACTGCTCACAGAGCTGCTTCTTTTCAATAAGGCATCGCTGCCTGCACGCAAGGCAGAGGCCGGAGACACAGGGATGGCCGCCCGTGTGTGAGCACACACACTGCAACACACCCCCCAAGACCCCCCGACACACACCCCAACACCCCCTGACACACACACCTGCTTGCTAGTGCCACCAGGAGCGACAGGGTTTCACTCTGCCAGCCAGGCTGGTTGTGAGCAATCTTCTCAGAGCTCAGGGTTGCTCAGTTTAGAGACCTGGCCAGGATTCAGGCCTTCAGTATGTGCAGGAAATCTCAGCCTTGGCATTAAGGCCCATCCTTTGTACGCAATATTCCATCCTTCCAGCAGCTCTTAGGGCTACTCTGTACTCCTGGCAGGAAACCCACTGTGTTCCTTTCTTTGAACTGTAATTTTCATAAAGCCTGGAACAGAATTCCCCCTTCTTCTTCATTGACAGGCTAAGAGCTCTCTTTTTTTTTTTCTTTACATCACAGAAGGTACAGATTTGCCTCCAAGAGCAATTCCAGCAGATATCCATGCTATTATAATCCCAACCCAGCCTAGAAGTGCTACAACACCACACGGCAGACTCCATGTCCTTGCTTCTGAATTCCCTTTCATGCTTTGGCTCTCTAAGAGGACCTCACATCCAATTCATTCAGCTCTCTCCTGATGTAAGCAACCCTTACACAGTCAACTATGGATACGTGTGCTAGGAACTAATATCAGAGATCTGCTCACTGACACAGACTATATGCTGCATGCAATCCCGCCTCCCTATGTGAAAGACTTGGTGATGAGTTCTGGTGAGAGAGAGCTGGTCTTCTGTGTCCTCTGTAGATGGATACTTGAGACCGAAACTGCAGGGAACAGCAGGACACCAACCTCTGAGAAACTTGTGGTTACTAAAAACCACCTGCTGCACAGCCCCCTAGCACCCTCCCTCAAGGGGTCATTCACACCTCTGACAATACAGGGTCTTCTCCAGCCCAGCCATTGCTGGGATGAGTCTGAGAGGACAACAGAGAGAGCTGGGTCTGTTCAGCCTGGAGAAGAGAAGGCTGAGGGGGGAATCTGATCAGTTCCTACAAATAACTTAAGAGAGGGAGTGAGGAGGAGCCGGCCTCTTTTCAGTGGTGGCCAGTGACAGGACTAGAGGAAATGGCCACAAACTGAAGCACCAAAAGTTCCACAGGAACTTAAGGAAAAAAAAATACTGATAGTGAGGGTGACACTAGAACAGGCTGCCCAGAGAGGCTGTGGAGTCTCCTTCTCTGAAGATCTTTAAAACCTGCTTGGACGCAGCCCTTGTGCCCCGTGCTCTGGGTGACCCTGCGTGAGCTGGGAGGTTGGACTCGATGACCTCTGAGGTCCCTTCCAACCTTGGGCATTCTACGATTCTATGAACAAGAGACCACACAAAGCACAAAGAAAACTCTCTACCCAACTGAAACTACAGGGAAATAAGAACGGAGGAGTATAACACAGGAATATGAGGGTTTGGGGATAAAATTCAGGGTATTTCCCAACCGAGAATGTGTTTTTCTATTGTACATAAAATGTCCAAAGATCTCAAAAAAAATGATTTTTAAATACCATAAATGCTATGTATAGGGCTCTCATTTAC
>JAVCKT010025671.1:74130-102430 GCA_032273925.1 Rhynchotus rufescens
CCCACAGGTGAGTAAGTGGGTTGTAAATGCCTGGTCCTTGGGATGGTAAGTACAAGGTACCAGCTGGGAGGTAGGGGGTATCGCACCGTACTCGCTTGAAGTTGTTTTAAACAGTAAAATCTGAGGCTTTGTCAAAAAAATATTGGTTGTGAGCGTTTTTGGGTCTAGCATACAGGAAAACACCGGATTTCCAGGGTTTGTGCAGAGAGGCAGATGAGGGTTTTTTAGCTCCATACAGGTATTTGACAGCAGCTTCTCAGCAGAAGTTGTCTGCTTCTCCTGGAAGAGAGATGGATTCGGTCAGGCTTTCAAATGAGGGCAGAACTTCTCAAATTTGCTAAATGTTTGTGGTCAGACCAACTGTTGCTCAAGAGGTGCGTTGAAACAGACACCGAGGGGAGAGTCGGGAACCGCAGCGCTGCTCACGGTTGCCCTTATTTAGCAAGCCGGGGAGAGCGATAGCTGCACTCACCATGTCTGCCCCCGGCCGCGCCCCGGCTCCTGCTCCCGCGCCCGCCGCCAGGCCCCGCACCGGCTCCCGCGCTCGGCCCAAACCCCCTTCGCCTCTGGAAAGGGCCCTGCGATTAATCTCACTTATTACCTCGGAAAAGTAACAGCGCGGCGGCTGCCAGCCAAGTCCGACTCAACAGCGTCTGGGGAGCCGGGGCTGCAGGGCCAGGCCTCAGACTGTCTGGGCAAGTCACGAGCTTTCCGCCTTTCCTCTCCCGGAGGCTCCAGGCAGACAGAGCCAAGGCCTCGCTGTGGGAAGCAGGGATCCTTCAACAGCGTGCCAACCCGTGGTGCTGAGGCTCAGGGCGATTTCCGAGCAGGACGGAGAGTAATTGGACCTGCCATCACAACGTTTTTTTTTTTTTTTCCTAATGCAACCAAAATATATTTATAAAAAAAATAAAATAAAAAGCACACACGCAAGCCACATATTGGTAACATTTAAGGGAATAGCTTTGCTTTCACAGTTAATGAGTTGTCACCAGTGACTCTGGGAGAAAAATATATAGGTTGGCAGGGGGAGGCAGGAGGCTGTTACATGCACTGATATGCACAAGTAGAGGAACAATATGCACAAACTAGAAAAGGGATGAGCTGCAAGAATATACAGCTACCCAGGTAGCACTTCCTTTCCCTACCTTCCTCTCCTCAAATCTCCTTAGAATGGAAGGATCTCCTTAGAAGAGATCAAGCCTCAAATTCAGTGCACCCAGAAATGCTGCTTTACAAGGGCCACAGGCCAAAATCCAAGTGCGACAGAGCTGCCAAGGAGAAGCTGGCAAGGGATCGGGGCAGAAAACCTCTGCATCCACCCTGACTTATACCCCCTGTTCAAATAAAGATATTGAATTAATTTAGGCATTACCAGAACAGAGGCCTACACCTGGAACACAACCCAAAGGGCAGCAGTTCAACCTCATGTGCCTGCCGTGACAGAAATAGCTCTTCTATCTCAAAAGGGACTTTTCTGAACAAGTCTTACTAATGCAGCATCACTGTAAGCAGCAGACTGAAAAAGGAGACAGTGAGCAGGGGTCTTTCCCAGTTGCTTCACAACTGAAAAAAAAAACAGACAGCAGCACCAGAATGGGCTATGGATGATCTGCTTCAGGATCAAGAGTCTTCCACACCAAAAGTGAGGACAGCACAGTCTGCTACTGCTAGATACTAGACACACCACATTTAGATCAGGGAGAATAGGCCTGAGGAAAAAGGACTGCGTGGCGACTATGAAGCCTCCAGGAAACACAGCACAGCACACACAGCCAGAGCTGAAAACCCGACTTGCCCCCTAAGAGCGAAAGGGGAAGGAGCGCGCGGCGCGGGAGGAAGGAGCAGACGCGTGGCTGTGCTAACTCGGGGCTGGACTGGGTGCCCCCGCGCTGCTGCTCCTCTGGCACATGGGTGCTGCCCGGGCTGGGAGGTGCTAAGGTCACGGCTGAGTTTGCTCACAGCGAACTGAAGGCCTTGGTGCAGCGCTGGGCGCTGCTGCTCTCGCTGCTTTCAGTTCCTCCACGGGCATGAGGGCAGCACGTGCTCCCCGGCCGCCAAGCTCGCCTGCCCCGGCTGCTGGGCAAACAAACAGGCCCTGGCCGCCTGGCACGCAAGGTACAGGGCAGCCTCTGCATCACGAGGAACTGCAAGAAACGTTAGAAGAGCTTATAGTCATTATTAATCCTCAAGATGCAGAACAAGGCAACACTTATCACATAATAAACATATTTATTCCTTTAAAAATTTGCCTTTAGCTGCCAAGATGACTAGGAATTCTCTCCTCCTTACTTGTAATTGCAAGCCCATCTGTAGTTAGCTCTTTCCCACAGTCCCTGCTGCAACCTCCGAACTTGGCTTCAACACCTTCAGATGCAAAAACAAGACATCCTATCAACTGCTCCCTCTTTTATCACTGTGAGAATCAGCCTGCATGTAGCACATCTCGTAGCTTTGCTAGCATTATTCTTCTCATAATCCTTCCGAACTTGTCTAGTCAGGGTCTGAGCATTTTGTTGGCTTCCTATTTTAAGATCCACACCCCTAAAATTTAAAATAAAAAACAAGGAAACTGTGAGGCCAGGTCCACCTTCCTTTATGACAAAAGTAACAAGCTGTTCCTTGTTGAATCTAGATTGGGGAATCAAAATTAGCCTGTGATAGTTCCTTGGGAAGCCTTTTCTGGCAAGACTCCAAGTTTTGTGGAAATAGTGGAGAAGCCACTTAGACCAGCATAGAATAAGCACTGCAGCACTCCAGAGAGTTCAATCTTCCACATCTCACAAGCCCCAAGGATATATACAATATGATTAGAGCAGGGGTTCTCAAGCTGCAGTAGATGTACCCCTTGCAGTAAATGAAGCTCTAGCAACTGTAGCAACAGCAGCTCCAAAATCTGTCTTTCAGTGCAGTAGAAATTAAGGTCCCCGGTATAGCAATTATTTGTCCAGTATTATTGCCGAACAAAGCAGCAGGTTCCACCCTCTGCTGCAGCAAGGGACCAAAGGAAACCAGCACTGCTCAGAATGTAGGAACAGTATACGGTCAAGAGAATGAAATAGGGATTTCAACTTGTGGAAAAAAGAAGGTATATGGTGTGCAGGAGTCAGACAGCCGGGTAAAATTATAGTTTGCAGATAGAAGGTAGGCATGAAGCAGTGATAGACACTTGCTGGAGAAGGAGGCTATAAAACACTCTACTGGCTGAGCTAAGGAAAGCCAGTGATTAATAAGGGGTTCCTGGAATGGGAGAATGGAAAAGCATCCTGACACTGTCAGGGGATGTAATCCTATAATTTTAGTTTGTGAAGTAGGGTGCGCATGCACATGTGGTATAATCATGCAAATAAATATGTATTTGCCATTAGAACATGCACAGGAAGCTAATGTTTTGGGAGGTGTTGGATTTGCAAATCAACTGGACATATGTGTAGTACGTGCTCAGTAAACGCACACAGTGCAACCCAGGGGCACCCACTGAGCAAATGCTGTAACTGCAGTGAAGGGGCACGATGCTGGACAACTTTAGAAAGCATCAGACTGAGCACGCACACACACACAGATATTTTGAGACACAAGGCATACAGTTTGGGGTTCCTGAAAACCTAAAATGACAAACATCCTAGTCGAATCGGCTCCTTTTCCCCTACTTTCCCAAGTTTTTCAGGCAATAAAAATAAAATGAAAACACAGTAATGAGATCCTGCGTGGAGACTTAGACATATGGTAACTATGTACAAAGAAATCAGTGAAGTCAGGAGTAGCTGCTGCTGCCACCACCCAAAGTGATACTGGACAAAATTAAACTTAGAAACCCCTAGACCAGAAAATTCAAAAATGCTGTTCTTATACAAACTCACACATTAAACAGACTGCCAACAGACCATCTTTTTTGACCAATATGAGCACCTTGGCTTTAATTCTGAGTTAAGAAATATTGTGTGCATGTGAAGGAGTGAGAAAGGGAGAATCCCTTGCTTCTGACTGCAGTAGCCCTCCCAAGTTGCCCAGGGTAACTTGGGCTGTCATTGTACCTTTTGACTGATGACAGGGAAGCTGGCTTGCCTGCCTCCCCTCACCACTTAAATAAATCTGTCAGAATAGCCAAAAAAAAAATTGGTGTCAAGTACTCTAGAAGAGCTGTGATGGTCTTGTCTATGTTAGAAAAATATGTCATGAATAAAACAAGAAGCTAATAAAATGGAGGTCTTGAAAACACCTAACATTTCATTGTTGAATTTTTGCTAACATACTGCCCGTAAGACTTTTAAGAGATGATCCTGAGCAAGATGAACTTGTTGTTGAATCCAAGATACCTTCTGTAAACACAGAAATATACTGATTAGAAAGATTCCGTTCTCACTAGCCTTGGTGACGCACAAGTGGAGTTAGGAGGACAGAGCAAGTGTGATGTAGTGGCCATGGGCTAAGCAAGGCAAAGAAGGCTGGAGCAAGTGTGGCACTGTGTTGGTGTGATTAAAAGTGAGTCTATGCCTACATTCAACTTGGAACGTCCTGCGTGCTGCGCAGCACTCCAGACTTCTCATTTGGGGCGCAGGGAAACCTGTACTGCTATGCGGGTGGGAACTAGACAAAAGTTTATAGAAAATGGTTAAAATAAAAACAACAAAATCTCAAAAGAAAGAGCACCACAGGCTTATAAAATAGCATTTTAACATACCCACAACTATTCCCTGTCCATTATAAACTCAAGATCTCCTTTTCTATTTTGCCATATTGATGTGGCACATCTCCCCATACAGTTAAAGGAATCCAAGAAAAGAAAGGAGGACAAACGACTACTCAGGAACATTTAGATAAATCCGTACTGACAGAAATTCAAGAGGAAATTAAAGAGGAGGAAAATTTGTCAGTAAGAACAGTCTGAATTGTAAAATTCAGAAGCACCAAAACAAAATGAAGTCTTTTCAGAGAAACCTCAGCAGCACTAAAATGGCTTAAATATACTACAGAGACATACAAAAGCTGTAAGGACTGAATGTCAAAGGCAGATATTTGAAGTGGATCCAAGGATTATTATTTCTTTTAATCAGTGAAAGCCAGATAAGAGAGCCATTGAGAAAACATTCCCATTCTTGCTGAATTCTACAACTGCTGGACCAGAACCTCACCGGATAAAAATAGGAAGTTTTTCTTCCAAGTCATCCAACACAGAGCTGACTCCATCAGATGACCCTCTATGACCTGCTGACCTCCAAAGTAACAAGCCAAATAGCAAACAAGGCATTTTCAATGCAAGGCAGCTCCGTATATTACAACCTTGATATTCCTTCTGAATTCTCTTTAAAAATAAGATTCAAATCTTTCTTCAGAGAAATGCATAGGAACGTTTCATAGCCTCTGTTATCAAGCACTGACTCAATAATTCCAAAAGAAAAGAAAAGAAAAAAAAAAAAGAATCAACTCCAAGTATTCTGATATAAGCAGCCATGAAGACAACATCAACAGCATCCTAGGACAATTCTTTCTGCATCTTGCTCTGAAAATAAAAACAGAGTAACTAAAGCACTACAAACCATTACAAAGTTTTGGTCCTCTAATATGCAGAGTGCATATTCTCAGTGCTGAGACACAGAATCACAGAATACTTAAGGTTGGAATGGACCTTTAGAGATCATCTAGTCCAACCTCCTGCACACCCAAGGGTCACATCAAATGCTTCATGATAGGTTTGAGGACTCAAATCTACCCTAGATGAGCCTATATGCTTCTCATATACTCTTAGATTTCTACTTGAAATAAGTAGAATTTCTAAAGACGTTAAACTACATATATAGTGCTAAATAAGAGACAGCCCTGGTGTGGTTCAGAGTGGAGCTCCCAGCACTGAAGCGTGGGTGACAGATCTGCAGGTAACATACAACAGAAACTGCTTCAAAGTAACATAACTACAATGCCTTCTGCAGAGATCTGCATTGGGAGATTTTGCTTCTAATAGCAGAACAGCTTCCAGGGTCCACTTTCTTGCTAAGTCTGTGAATGTACCCAGGGGTGCAGGCAGGGTTGAGAAAGGAGCAGCAGCTCTAGGACAGTCCGCACTCCGCTGTGCACAGAGGCTGCCTAGGAGAGGAGGGCAGCTTACACCTGCTGGATAGGTTCTTTATTTGGATTAGGGAATAGCTGCCCTGGCCGGGCTCCAAGAGCAGAATCACCACCTCTCTCAATAACTCGAAGCCCCAGAGGCAAACATTGTGCTGGAACAGAAACAGGCCAGGAATTCATTTCTCACATTCCTTTTCTTCAGGCAAGAGGAAAAACAGTGACTGATGAAATAAGAACAATTTTACTTGAGCTTTCCAAATCCTTCTGCAATCCTTCCATTGAAGGACCCCTTTGGGAAAGGATGACCACCCAGCTCACATGCCTTCTGCACTGTGTCTGCCCCTCTCACCTCCCTCCTTTCAGGCATCAACGATAAGGATCAGTATTTTCATTTATACAGTCCTGTCTAGCCCAAACCCACATATTGGAGGTCTGCCTCATTATTTCCATTTTCAAAGGCAAAAATGAAGTCTCAGGCAAAGAAAGATATTTTTTTACTCAAGCAATGCAGGAAGAAGTAGGATATCAAGCAGTTCTGGGCCTCTGTTCAGCCCAGTGTATTGCTACCATCTCCCCTAACTCATATACCTTCCAGGGTCCACAATCCTGGGGGCAAATCTTGCTGCTCTTTCAGCCCCAGGAAGAATGGTTTTATTGCAGAATCACAGTCCTCTACTCAGCATCACACGAGTGTGTCACTCAGAAATATAAATTCTTATATCCTAACTACTTTCAAAATTAATAAATAGCCCTAAATAATAAATAGCGTAAGACCTTTAAAAGGGAAACTTTTAGAAAAAAAAAATGCAGTAGGTTACTCTATATTTCAGCATTTAAATTTAATGTTCAAGGAAAAGAAGCACCAAAATTAGGCCCTAGTGGAGGCTTTTGCAATATTATGTATACGCTTACATTCTGTATAAGTATCTTAGCATCAGAAAGAACTCAGACTTATAGACACAGGATAAGAAGTAATTAGAAAAGAGAAAGAGATATCTCCTTTTCATTCAACATGTCCATCCATTTCCTTATTTTACCTAGATCCTTCCAGCTCTAGGAACAGTTCTGCTTCACAGGCTTAGGACAGTCCAGTGAAGAGCTGGTACCTAGCATTTAGCTAGCAAGCAGCAAAGCACATGTTACGAAACAGCCCTGAGTGTCAGGAATTGCTCTCCCTGCCTTCAGAAAGCTGCAGCAGCAATTTTCCCTTACCTGACGGAAGTCACAGGCCGCCTGTCAGCGACGTGGGTGTCAGACTGGGCAGCCCACAGGGGCCCTCTCCTGCCCAGCGAGCCCTGGTAGCCTGGGGCAGAGGCTGCGCTCACCTTGCTCACAGCTCCGCTTGCCAAGCTCAGGTTTGTTAACTGCAGGGACAAAGAGAAAGACATCAGAACATTAAGAGCTAAGAGTACAAGGTACACTGGATAGAGTGCATAATACCAGTTTAACAGCCTAGAGAAGGGAAAGATGTAGAAAAATGCACTAGCTATACAGCGCAGTTGGAGACGTCACACCCATAGCTGCTATGCTTGAGATGAATTCAGGTACCAAGATTAAGTTATAGCCTTTTCACACAGGGAGGAAAAGATAAAAATGTGGTGGAAAACCTAAAGCAAAAAAGCAGTATCATGTTCTTGTCATAGGCATAATAAGGATACAGTAAAAACAAATAAAAAACTTTTAAATGTACTAATTAAATAAAATTTCCTACTATTCTCTCAAACAGAGCCTAGTCAGAGCCTGTAAGTAGCCTGTCCAGCCTAAGTTGTGCCACTGAGCCAGAACACACATGTATGTGTCTTTTCTCTCCCTCACTCTACGCACATGTAGATACACAACCCATCAGCACAGGTATCTAGATAGCAAATTCCAATCCCAACTCTACCACACAGGAAAGGAACCACTCAAACTGTTCATACAGGTAACCTGGCTAGTTAGCTAGTGATGGCCTAAGAATCATGCTAGGTAGCTGCTCATTATATCAAGCTGTAATGTTTTTAAGCATATAAAATGGATATCCCATTGTTTCCTTCTCTGAGTATTCTTCTTATGTTCATTATTTTAGAAGATCAGACTCTGTAAAGAGAAACGATCCGTTTGTTGAAGGCAGCCTGAACATACAAAGTAACGGCATCTTCTGCAGCAGTATTAGACTATATTTTAAAAGTTATTTTTTAAAAAAAAGTTACAAAACAAAGGTTGCAAAGTTAAAATTCCAAGTCAGGCACTGCCAGAAGTAAGTGTACAACTGTCTTTAATTATGTGATCACATACACTGTTTTAGAAGCACAGACCTGGTTCTGTTTCAAGATTAATATCATACAGCAAACATCTTGTCTGTATTGCCCCTGCTAATTTCTGTGGAATGGAAAGCAAGTAGCCAAGGAGACATAGGGCACAAGCAGGAAGGACAGTCTAACCTGAGCACTGCATTTGCTCCAGAACTCTAAACTGATACTTATTATGTCACTTAAATGAGACTTAATTCTCTTGAATTGCTTAAACGTCATTTGTGAATTGCCAACTTGGCCATCCTAACAATATTCTTCTGTAAGAATTTGTGTGCAACTACTCCAACTAAGACTAGCATGTGCCAGCTCCACTGCACAGTACCCAACTCCTACATACAGTGGTCGTATACAGGGCTGCAAACGTCGTATCCTCTGATTGAAGCCTGGCACATGAACTCACAGTGAAGTGTCAGTGTTGTAAATTGTCACTCCTTCTGTGGTTTAGCACTAGAACACATCTAAGCAATAGGTGAATTTCAGGAATTTTGACATTCTTCAAATTCTTGGCAGAAATAAACTATAGTGACTACTCACTGCTTTTCTGCACACTTTTCCAGGAATAGGCCGTTCTGACTTACCCCCTTCCAGTTTCACCCCTTCCCATTCCTACTCTGTTCCTGTGTGGTGCCCTTTCCATCTAATCATCCCTTTCCATCCCAGATCCCACTTTTCAGATCTCTTTCCCCTTATTAGGCATGTTCTGGTTTCATTTCTGCAGGTTTCCAGCACTCACTTCCTCACTTCAAGCCCTGCCCCACCCTATCTCAGGCCCCAGAACTTTTAATGGGAATAGACTATTTGAGCTGTCTCTCTCCACTCAGTTTCAGTTCCTCTTTCAGTTGCTCACATGCCCCATTCCAAGTGATTCTAGTTTTATCCTTGCCACTCCCACTCTTTTTGCCAGTCCTGTTCACCCCATCCCAGAATCTGGGCTCCTCTCATCCACAAGCCATATTTACTACCTGATGATTCCTTCCATATCTGTCCTTTAGCCCTGATGTGCCTCCTCCAAATTACATCCACACACCGATTTTCCATCGTGCCTTGCCCTTGCTGTTCTCCACACCAAGGCAGATTTGAAGTTAACTTATTTCAGAACATAATCAGCAATTTAAAGAGAAGACTCACAGTGGAATATATTGGGTGAGTTTAGCAATGGAGAGTGCTACTCGACTTATACGGAAACCAACTTTAAAAGTCATTTTGATGCCTTTGCCTCACCCTGTTGTCTTCAGTAGATTTCATTGTTTTAGAGTATTTCTATTACAGTAACAGAAAATCTCTATACAGATATATACACACACATACACACAATTTCTGGCTAGAGAGAGCTTATGGTCTGAAAAACAGCAGGAATTGCAAATGAAACCGAGGCCAATATGCTAAATGCAATGGGATAAGCATAATTCTTAGCTTGTGAGCAACAGTGATCACAGCTTTGCTAAAGCAGCTGTGCGCAAAAAGGAGTCTTGATGCAGTCCACTCTCCTCTCCATGCTAACACCATTTAGCCTGAACTACCACCTGACCCCCAGCCTCCTACTGGGGTCTGTTTTCCTCTCTCCTCGTGCATCGCTGTTTGTTTGAAAGCCGCCTTTCCGAGAGCGGCAGGTGAGCAGCCAGCTCAGCGTGGGCAGCAGGGCTATTTCACACATTCCAGAGAGACAGGTGTTGAAATTACAGCAGGATTAAACACAGGCAGTGGATTCAAAGAGAGGGAGAGAGCAGCAGCAAGGGCAGCCCACCCAGCTGGGCGTTACTGCTCCTCCCTGAGCCGGGCTCCGGGTCTGCTCAGCTGCTAGAATTAACTTGCCAGGAAGCTGCCACATGGGATTCCTGGGGCACCCCCTGCACATCTGTGCTCCATGGAGTGGCTTTGTTTTCTAAGCACTAGGACGTGATGAAACTCCATTCATCTCTTCATACAGAAGTAAATATTCACCAATAAATCACTGGTTGCTTTGGCTTAAAAGATAATGAAGAGCACCTAGTCCACAGCAGATACCTAAAGCTCTGTAAAGAAAACTTCTAGATGCAGAAATGGGAAGAGGAGAAAACAAGGACAACAGCAACAAAAGACAGTGAGGCCCAAAAAGGAAGGTAGCGATTAGCACAGAACTAAAACAAGTTCGTTTTCATGCTGAATTGAATTTACATGGGTCCAAACTACTCTGCCTGATAAGATCTGTGTTTTCAACAGCCTTTTAGTGAAGGATCTTGCAATTTCTTTTCTAACAGTGACAGAGACAGGAAATCTGCATGCTGCATGCTTCAAGCATCTCTCCTTTTGAACATCTTCATGTCCATACATTCTCTGTGGAGGCTGTGCAAAAGGTAAGACAAGCAGAGGCAACATTGCATATGCAGTGAGTATCTCTCATGATAGAATGATTCATAAAGTTTGTCACACTTGCAAAACTGCCAGGAACAGGAAAAAAAAATCCCTTTGCCTCGTAGGAACACATTGAGTGAAGAACAAGCTAGGACTGTAAATCCCCCAAAAAGTTATCACAGAAGGATAAAAACCTGCTTGCTATATTTAATTCGTAAACTAAGATATATTGCAGGGAAAAACATGCAACAGCCATATTTGATAAAGAGCGCCTTGTATTATAAAATTAACTGTACGTATAGGTATTACTATGCTTTGTTCAATAAAATACCAATAAGCCAGATACAAATTACTGCACAGTGCCAAAAATACACATAATGGCTTGGGACATTTTCTGATTTTGTTTAAGCGTTACAAAGTTGTCTACATGTCTCCAATCCACTTGTGTACGATCTACTTGTCTTCTTGAACGTCGAGACACAGGAACTTAGAAGAAATAGGTCTCTAAGGTCTTTCTTTTTTCAGTGGAATGTATTTGTGAAATCTCCAGATATAAATAGGAAGAAAGAAAATTCCAGTGAAAAGTTTATTTCTAAAAATAGCGTTCTATGAATATTATATAGCACCTTTAAGAAATCACAAACAGGACTCAGAATAGAAGATTTATATGACATTCCAGATCTACATCTTGTTATCTTTTTGATGTCATTTCCCATTGGCATATTCAAGAACTGTACTCTTTTTCTAAAATAAAACGTTTCATCTTTCATTTTGATCTTGTTTAGTGGAGTGTTTCTCTTGTTCTCTTGCTAACTTACAGGAGTCAGCCAGGGAGAATGGGGACACATCATAGTCTGCAGTTGTTACTGACTGCCCCTCTTGGCCGTAGCGTGAGAAAGGGAGTTGAAAGTTTTATTAGAATCATTTGGAATCCCAAATTTCACTAGCCCACGTATTACAACACTGAACAAGCAATGTACTAAAATACCACCTACTTTACACCTATTGGGCTGGTTTCATATTTTTCCTTTAGGTATCAGTCATATCCTGTTGCTTATAAATTATGTGCTGGGGACAAGAGATCTACAGACTAAAGATTCTTTCTGATATTTGGAGCCACACGTGCATCCTCTCCAGCTCACATACCTCACATTTCCATTTGGATCCTTTTGATTGGCGAGGAGAAAGAGGGATCCAAAGGTCCAGATGTATTGCAGAAATCATGGGCCTACTTTATTGGCCAAAAAGCTTCTCTTCCAAAAAAAACTTTCAATAACTTATAATGAAAAGTTAATAGTCTTAAACAATAGGAGAACTAATGCCACAAAATCTTTGGCACAAGGTACTCTACCACCAAAATTCAAAGGTACATACAAACATCAACAGTTCATGAAGACGCTTTTTCCTTTAAAAAGAGACTTGGACAAAGATTACTGTAAGATATTTGCAAAGATACAAAGATATTTGTAAGATATTGCTCCTCCTCTTTACGACCAGACCAGTATCTTTAGTTTCCAGTGCCTCACGCAGGATAAGATGACACTACATCATAGGGAAACGCCAAAGCAGGAAACATTCCACAAAAAATGAGAATGTGCAAATGCCCCACCATTAGTGATATATTTGTCTTTAGATTTACTTTTTCTGTGTGCTCCTGGCTTTACATCTTCAAGGCCCTTGCGCTAATCCCTAATTTTCCACTTTAATACTTACTGTTCATCCAGTAACACTATGCAATAGTTCCTGAACCCAAATTTGTTTCACTTATTCCAAGATCTGGCTTGTGCAGGAACTACATTTCCACCTGCCAAACTTTCCTCAAACATACCCCTGGGGCTTTTGAGATCAGTGAAATATTTATAGCCCCAGGAACAAAGGGGATCAGCTAATGACTTCCAATTCAAAAGTATTTTGCCGTATTCTTTTAATTATATTTCTCTCAGTGCTCAGAGATGGCTATGTCTAGATGCTAGAACAATATAAATATTCATTTTTAATCTGCCCACTCCCCAGTGTTTGTGTTGTATTTTCTTGGCCCTACTACAGAGCTCCCATTACATCTGATCAGCCTAGGCCTGAATGACTCGATCTAGCAGAGTGCCCAAGATCTTCCAGTACTGCTGGAGCCAGTCAGTCTGCCTTGTCTTTCCCGAGATGCTGGAATCCAGCAGGCCATGCCATTATGGGAAACATCATGGGATCTTAACTTCCCTCTTTCCTGAACAGGCAAAGCAAACCCCAAATCACCAATCCACAACTTAATCTACAGCCCTTAGGGTCTGAACAGTGGCATAAACTACTCCTATCAAAGGCTCTTTGGAGCAACCCCACCGTACAAACGCGCTTCCAGTGCCACCTTCTCGTGACCTGGCAAGCTGACCACACCTTAGACTACAAGACTTTCATTTTATTTACAGGTTTGAGTTTGCAGAAACAACCAGCTAGAAGGAGGGAAGAAGTGGGGCTAGCAGGCTGGGAAGTGTGAAATCTGTGTGTGTACCAAGGCCGAGCTGGCCACAGGCCTGTGACATTCCTTCTTTCCTCACTGAGCTTACCAGCTTACAGGATATACATATGCATACAGAGCACAAGTGTTCCCATCTCCAGAAAATGTTCCAGACAGAGACCTGCCAGAGACATTCCTGGGAAAC
Source organism: Rhynchotus rufescens (assembly GCA_032273925.1). NCBI lineage: Eukaryota > Metazoa > Chordata > Aves > Tinamiformes > Tinamidae > Rhynchotus > Rhynchotus rufescens. The sequence continues at coordinate 87,467 of JAVCKT010025671.1, forward strand.
CTGACAAACTTGCAAATTCCTTTGTAGTGTCTCCAGCGTATGCAGCCATTTAACAATGAAAAAAGCCCCAAGTCAGTGCTACTGCTGTGGATGGCTGAACTCTCCTATTCCTTCTCCTCAAAAAGCCAGGCTTTCATTTCAGCACCCTGCCTCAGACTTCCCAATGGGAATGATTTTGATAAGGCACAGTCCTGCCAAGTTGATGATCAGGGTGCAGTATTTCATATAATATGAATTCTAGCTGCTCAGCCCAGCCCATGTGGTGGCTCTCTGCATGTGCAGAGGTTGCTGCTCCATAACAAAATCCTCTACTGCAATTCAGAGCCTCAGCGCTGCAGGAAGGGCTCTGTTCCTTCAGTGGAAACCTCATTGACATTTTCTCATCCTGCAGCCCCTGCTGAGGCCAGCCACATTATTACTGATGCCACAAGTCAGCAGCAGTAGAAATAAATTCAATCCCAGTATGAAAACTGTAGGGATAAGGAGAATAGGGGGCTCTGCAAGCACAAAGAATGATAGAAAAGAGGAAAAAGATACCCTGTAGGCTTCATCTTCTTCCTTCTTGCCTCTCTTTCTGATTATAGAAAGAGAAGCTTCTTTCCTCTGCAGTTCTCCTCTTCTCTATCAATGGAAGGGCAAAGCCAACCAAATCATTGTGTCAGGGGAACAAATCAGATGAAGACTCAGATAAAATGGTTTGAATAAAAGCAAGGGACCAATACTGAAGAAAAATACACCTATCTTCCATCAAATTTCTATAAATACTGCTGCACCCTTGGTCTCAGGGTCTCTATGCAGTCCCCATGCTGCGCTGCTCAGGTCTAGGAGCAAAGCAGCTGATGGGCCCAGGACCCACGCCGTGGCCTTCAGCACGCTGGCAGGTTCGTGGTGCTTCTCTTTTAAAGGAGGACAGAGCAGGCAAGGGTGCCACGCTGGGCAGCTGAGCCACACGGGTAGCTGAGGAGGAGCAGCCGGGTTCAAGTTATTGCTCTAGCTGACGTCAAGCTGAAGCTTTTTATTTTGAAATTCCTGTGGCGTACTACTCCCATAAGGTCACCCTGGGGCACTGTAAACTGCCCATCCCAGTTCTTCCCTGCTCCCTTCTCCACTATCCTGGAAGTCATCCCCTTTCTGCTAATTTCCACTCTTTGTCCAACTGGAAAGTGCAGAGGGAGGAAAGTGCCCCATGCTCCTAGGGATCTGTTGGCATGTCTGCCGGAATCCTGGCTGCTGGATCTTGGGCACTGGCTGGCTATCCAGTGGAGATGGAGACAGCTCAGTCACCCAGCAAGCTCGGTGTAGCCCTTGCCTGGGTGGTCTGATGTTATCCCTGGGATTAAACTCCCTGGCTAGGAGAACTGGAGCTATTCCTAATGATAGCTAGGTTCTGAAGTCTCACACACTCCCTTCACAGAGGGGCAGAGCTCCCACCAAGCTTCCCCTCCTCCTCCTCCTCCTCACAAAGCTCGCCAATTCAACACATTCTTCTGCTCACTAGCACCAATAACCACAAAGCACCAAGCCTGGTGGGCATCAACAGCAGCCCCCGACACCAGCCAGTGATAGGGACCTCACACAGATCCAGCACTGCAGGAGAAAATCCTCCTTTTACCTCAGCATACTTGAGAAGAACGGCATGCTCTCCCCAAAGACAAACACGTTTGTACCTAGATCTAGCCACCTAAACCTTGGTCTGCATTTGCACTTGCACTTTGATGTCCTCCCAATGGAAGCCCTGCAATAAAAGCACACTGTAATACTTCACACTAAACACAGTAAGTGTAGACTCAGAATTCATGTGTGTTAAGAAACACAACAGAAGAAAATAAACCAGAATTATTTTGGTCACAGTTTTCATCCATCCATTCAGAAATTCTATACACAAACAGTAGGCACAGATGGAAAATACACACACACACACACACACACACACACACACATCTTAATTTAGCTAAGAGCACAGGATCCAGTAAGGATCCCCAAGTACAGATTAAGGCAACAAAGCCCCTTTGCAACAAGAGGGCCTTAGTGAACTGTATCTTCAAAGCCCTCACTGATGCATCTGCCTTGACTCTCAAATAGCACCTTTAGTATCTCGGCCTCATATTAGATGCTGGGCCAACCAAACAAGGAACAATCCCAACAGTCTCCACTGAAGCCCAGAGCTGAGTAACATCCTGACAACACTACACAACTGGCAGAGCAAGGAGCACCCTGCCTCTAAAAATAACCAGCCACCATTTGCATGCCATAAATGGGGAAATCACCAATTGCTGAACCGACTTCCTTAAAATGCCTCAATAGCCCTTTTATACATATAGTATATATTTAGTTCGACTAAAGTAAAACAACATAGTAAAGAAACGTTGGTATACATGGGCACAGCACACAGATTCCTCACTGTTGAATATGAAAGGTCAGTTCAGAGCAATGGTCCAGCAGATTCATTATCCTGATACACACATTTCAGGAGAAGATGAAAGAAACCTTAGTTTCCAAGCAGCTAGCTGTGAAAGGTGTTATTTAGATGGAAAATTCATTTGTTACTGTTGCAAGTGAAAATCTAGGGATCTTTCACTTAGAATAACGAGTATTTTGTATCTGAGATAACTCTGGTTGGGCTTGCAATCTACAAACACATGTAGGATAGTTTTTAACCCTGTTAAGCTTTTGACCTTAACGATATCTTGTTACAGAAAGTTTCAGAAAATAAGTGCAGAAAGATAAGTAAATTCCATGACAATAAGTACTCACTTTTATCAGTTTTTATCTGACGCCTTCCCTCTGAATTCTCCCCTTCTCCTATCATAATAAACTCAAACCCTAGATTATTACCCTGTCATCTCGCATACTTCCCTTCATGTCTCTCTCCTCCCTAAACAAACAATCTGAATAGTTTCACTTCCTTACTAAAAAGGCATTATGTTTTTAATCACTGCAGTCATTCATCTGTGCATCCCGTTTATTTTTCCGGAACCATTTGAGGAATGGCAATCAGAACTTTTTCAAGGAAGATACCCTTTAATTGACACTTAGATAATTACAGGCCATTTCCTACTCTGTTTGTTAAACATGCTAATATTTTGTTTACTCCCTTTACAACTTGATTTAGAACGGAGGGGTTTTCACTGAGCTTTCCAGAACAAAACTTTCTTCCCTGAATGACTACTACTAAAGCTTATTGTTGTAAGCAGTTATAATCATTGCTTGTAATGTAATCGGTCATTCATACACGCTGAATTTCATCTGCCATTTTGTTTCCTCTTGATGAAGTTGTTAATTTGATTCTTAATTTTATTTTTTCGGCATAAGAATCCACAAAAGAACATGGACATACTGAAAAGTTGCCAGGAAATAGGCTTGAGGTAGGCTAGAGTTCAGGTTCACAGCTCCATGTCGCTTCAGGGTGATCGATCTGGACATTCCTGGCCCACACTCAACAGAAAGAAGGTAACGAGTTCCATCACGTTTACTTCTGCACAAGCACGTGGTCACAAGGGTGAGCACTAAAGAGCAGCTGATTTACTGTAAATTCACACCCTATATTACCTTGCACTAACTTGTTTTTTACTCGCATTTTTGATAATATGCCACTATTAACCTCCTGCTTTCAAATCTAATTTTACTTGAGTGTCCTCTGTTCTGCATGGTCAGCTATCTGCTGCACTGAGAATGGGCCAGTTAATCCTTTTGCTCGCTCTCTGCCTCTTTTTCCTAAGAAAACTGGCACCCTACAAATACCTGGCCTGCTTAACAAGCTCTTGCTGAAAGTCTATCAAAACCTTTCTTGAAAGACAGAACAACAAGAACCAGTTCCACTAGATGTTACTTTGCTCTAAGATTTCTAACAGGCTAAAACAGAGATTTTGGGGTCCTTAGCACATTTACGTGGCTGAAAAAAAATCCATCTTTGCTTTTTCATAAGTATGTATCTGACATTGGAGCAAGGCTTACCACTTTTCTTTACAGGAAACTTGTAAGGTCTTTACCTTGGGCATGTTTGTAGCCCTGTCTGTGCTCTTATACAAAGACCAGTTTTACCATGAACCACCCCTTTTGCTAGAAGCTTTGCCACTGGCTGCCGCATTTCTTCTGAATTCTCAGATGAATTTTGAGCCAGTCATAGGAGGTTCACTGACCATTTCTGCCTATCCTGTCTCTTCTCATGGTAGCTCAGCTTTACTACCTGGAAAAAAAGCATCTCCTCCAAATCTACTACAATGAGAAACAATGCAAAATAAATTAAACATCCTTAATGTTTTTATCCTCAGAACCCTGTATCTGCAGACTTAGACTGTAAACCCCAATATATTAATAAATTAATTTACCAAACGCAGAATTAAGGAAATTTGCATTAATTACAAGCCTGCTCCCTACAATATTTTTCAAATCTCTCTTCCTCCATGTCTCCTAACTTACAAGCAAGCAGCAGCACTGGGGCACTGCACGTGTTGCAGCTAACTCTAAGTTAAAAGCCCATTCACTGCTGATGAATCTCTGCATTCTGAGCAGCTGGGCAGCAGTCCAAAGAGCACAGATTCTGTTGATCACTTGACTTCTGCCCCACAACAGAAGCACTGTTACAGATCTTGTGCTCCTGTCCACTCAGTTTTCATGAAACTGATAAAAACATAGCATCTTTAAAACAAATTTAGCCAAAGCTTTGGGGGATTTGGGTAGGGTTTCCTCCCACTGCCATGACCTCCTGAACTCAGGCACCTCCTTATTACCCTACTTTGCCAGAAACATATCTGGCTAGTTTGGGATTCTGAAAGGCACATTTCCAAGCAGATCTCTGCACTGCTTGCCCCCAAATATACTAGACAGCTAACTATATAAACACCCTCTTACTTGTGAATACATTCAACTACAGTGCTCTGCAGTTAAGTACTGCAAAAAAACAGGTAGTAGTTTAAAGATTTCTGATGGGGGTCACAGGTACAGATTTTGCATTGTTTGTATATACTCATTTTTTTTTTTTTTAATCAGACTTTATGTAACCACACACACACAAAATGGCAATCCTGTGTATTTAAATATAGTGGAACAGCATTACTCAAAAGCAAAAAGTAAAACTTATTATCAATAGCTAAAAATAAGAATTCTCCCTAGCAGCTTCAGTGTCTTTGTTTGCAATATTAAGTATTTATCCTTCATAATCTAATTTGAAGATCGTCATACTCCAATGAGTCTTTAAGGTCACAACTTTCCTGCATTTATCAGTAAAGACGGTTATAAAATGACTCCAAATCTGTTTCTTTTCTAGTTTAAGATGCAGTACTCCTTTTTCCTTTCTATTCATCTCTCAGTCCTGCGGCTCGCAAGTAAGACAGCATGTATTGATTCAGTGGATTAAATACTGGTTCTTAAAGATTCTAGGCTGACATTTTATTGTATATCATTGTGCGGGCAATCATGCCTTCTCCATGTAACAAGCATGAAAAGGCATTGCTGATACTTTACATAATGTATCATGAAAAAATATTTTTCAAACATACAAAAATAATTAAACACAAGCTGTTCTCACACACTTACACATACATTTGCCTTCCGTAAGGACTGTTTGAAGAGTAATCATGGTACCAGACAAGAATGAAACTGCAGACCACTAAGGCTTCTCCTTCCTACTTCCCCTGCCACACACACACATACTTCCCAACTTACAAATACTGTTTTTATTGTGAGTATCACTATGAAGATCCTGCCTGGAGGTTCAGAAGTTAATGGAGAAGACTGACAAGACAGAAGGTTTGTTTTCTTAAGAACTCTTATTTTTTTTTTAATAAGAAGCCAGATTTTAAATACCTTGTTGAAAGCTCTTCAACTATTTACACTTGAAATTCTCCCTTTGAACCATATCAATTCAGCAGCCAATGAACTTAACAAATTAACCTGATGTAATACAGAAGGCTGAATATAAGGGTGTAAGAGAAAATGTGAAGCAGGTGCTCTGTGCACAAGGAGGAAACAGAGAGAAGCAGCAGGGATTAGAGAGGGCCGGAGGAAGACTTCCAACCAGAATGGTAACTCCATTCCAGGCACAGCTGCTGAGGCCACATTCTTGGGAACCCCGGAGACCTAATATACAGATAGCAAGAGAAATTCTCACAGGAACTGGAAAGCAGCTTTCCCAGCTGCTCTTGGAAAGAGGTAACATATTCAGAGTACGCAGGCGCCTAGACACAGCTGGGCACAACAGCCTCGAGGCAAAGGCATTCTGTGAGTGTGCAGAGCTTGCTCTTGGGAAAGAACACAGCAGGAACACGCTGTTTTCAAGGGTCTCTCCCAGTTTTGCATACATATCCAAACCAATAGTGCTAATCTTGCCATTAGCAATAAATAAAGTGAAGTATCAAGTCCCTCTCATATCTGCCAGGTCTTTCAAACAAGGTATACTAATACAATTTTTCCTGGGTGATTTTAAGGAAGTCTATTATTTGCATTGTTTAGGTGAGTGATATTGATTTCCATTCAGAGGTGGTCTTTGTGCCAATTTATTTTAGAATGCTTTAACTTTGAAAGAGCTATCATGTCTGGCTAAACATGGGAGTGTAAAGGGGTAAGTAATATTTTGGGGTGCCCTGACTAGAAATGCATAGGAAAGTAACGTCCTGTTCAACTAAGACACCTTATTCCAAGGCCTAACTCTAACCTTCTCTCAACTCCCACACCCTCACTTCTCCTATGACAAAGGCATCGGAGTTTCATAACGCAGCTCTCAAACCCTTATCCCAAGGGTCATTTCTCCTTTCAATCCAGTCCAGTGCCCTTTGACTTCTCACTTCTCCCTCTGCTCTTTCCTAAATCCTCTCCCACATGTTCATCTATCTCTTCTGTCCCTAGCTTTCCCAGTCCTACTTAAAGTCAAATACCTGTCTGCCCACATCCACCACCATGCAGCACTCACAAGCAGCCTCACCAGTATCTACACTTCTGTAGCTCTCCCTCCTCAAAATGCCAACCTTTTCCATATCTTCCTAAGCTCTCCTATTCATTCTCTCTCCCTGCTTCAAATCCACATCCGCAGCAGTCTCCCAGATGGCTCAAATCTGAGAAAACTCTCGTTCGGCTCCTCTAGTTTTGCTTGTACAACAAACAAACATTTCTGCTTCTCCGTGGGCTGCTGTGCCACTATGGCTTTATTGGATAGTGGTACCTCTTGTCGTCTTTCCTTTTTACTCCATTACTCCTTTTCGCTCCATTACTCCATTTTTCCCTGTCCAATCCACCTCACAGAGGCCTCTGCCAGCCTCTTTTGTCACAAGGACTCAGGCTTTACTGCTTACATACCTGCTGTGTGAGGAGACTGATGTGGCTCAGTGGAGAATACTGACGGGTCGCCTGCTTTTCTGACAGCTGCTGCAGTTCTGCTGCTACCACACCCGGGCTATAGTGCTTGCCATGGCAAGAGGCATCCTCTGGATCTTTCTGCATCCTGGTTGAGCCCACACGCTGTTTGCTTGGACTGCGACGGCACAAACCTAACAAACAAACATTTGGATACGATTATTTAGCAGTTTGCCTCTATAAATCTCTAATGGCTACAGTTTCTCCTACCCTTCAGATATCTCAAACTCTAAATATTGCATCGCTCAACTATGTTCTGTCCCAAAATGGAAATGTGAGATTTCTAAATTCTGTTTGTAAAATGTTCTAAGATTAAAGTTGCACAGGAAGTTACAGAAAAAATCTTGACAGTGAGGGTCACAGAGCTCCGGAATAGGCTGCCCAAGGAGGTTGTGAAGTCTCCTTCTCTGGAGATCTTCAAAATCTGCTTGGACGCAACCCTGTGCTCTAGGTGTCCCTGCTGAAGCAGGGGGGTTGGACTAGATGATGTCCAAAGGTCTCTTCCAACCATAAGGATTCTATGACTCTATACTAGTTCTGAAAGATCCTAGAGAAAGATATGTAATCCAAATCTCTTAAATACAACTAATTCAGATTTTTTTTTTTGAGCACCTGACAAATGTTTTTTAAAAAAATGCAAGTACAGGCATTTTTTTGGAGGATTTCTCTGTGTGAGAAAAAAACAAGGAACCACAAATTAAATATACCTTGAGACATGACATATGCTGAGCAAAGTTACCTTAAAATCACTAACAACAAGAGACCAATACGATCAATTGAGCAAAGACAAATAACATATCACTTCCCAGCTCCCTCAGAACAAGTTCAATTCCCTGTTCATCTGCTCAGTAAATTCTGTTTCTTTGCTCGATAAAGTGGCATCTTTGGCAAACCCAGAGGCTGCCAAAGAACTTTATGAAATTTAACACCAGGGGAACAAGACTCAGTTCTGGAAGTAAGAGATTTTGACCTATTCTGGATAAAGCAGAGACTACACAGCCTCTGTACGAAATGAGTGGGTATCCTACCATGCCTCCCAAAACACTCACCCGCCTTTGCAGAGGATGCCTGGGACAACCTTTGGCTGTAGATCTGAGCAGCTCTCTGAAGAGAGGAGAGTGGATTAACAGTGTAGCTAGCGTACCGGCAATGATGCAGCCCCGAAAGGCTCGCGGCCTCACTGGGCACTGCGCTTGGGAAGACAGCCGAGCTGTCAGGGGCTGCGCTCTGGGTCTGAGACGGAGGTGAGGAGGATGAGGAGTGAATCAGTCTAGGACCAACTGGAGGAGCCAGCAGTGAATGGGGAGCAGGCATCTGTGGGTTTTCTGAGGCTGCAGGCTGAGACGGTAACTGGGAGCTGGTACTTCTCTGTGAAGTGGCATCAGGAACAAAGGAGGAAGCACTAGCAGGGCCACAGCGAGGTAATCTCACTTCTGCATTTAAGAAGGTGGATCCTTCTGGAGCTGTACAGAAACAGCGAGCACATTACATGAGAAAAGCTGCTTTCCAGGTCCGTCAGATAATATACCCGAGATGTCACTACTCATACACTCACTGAAGCCAAAATGACGTCATCTACCAGCAAAGACAAGAAGTTCTACATGAGGAACATCCCCTTCTGGAGCTTGACATATCTAACTAACAGCAGCTACCTTACTCACACTGCTTACCCTACACACATACTCTCTCAAATTTTAGAGAAAAACCTGGGGAATCTTCCCCAAACTCAGGTCCCTACAAAACCCTCAGTCTGTTTTTGTCCACAGGTTCCAACCTCACCATTTGTTTAAGACAGTACGTACATTCATCATCACTTTCTTGAAAATTGTTGAAGATCATTTACTTACAAGTTGATTTCACTTCTTTGGGTTTATAGCCTCTTATTGCTTCTTCTGCAGGCACGTCAACTGAACTTGGGGCCTGATCACTTCTTATGTGTTTCGTCACCTCAGGACGTTCTGTAACAAAATCATGGAGTTATAAAATAGAACAATTTGAACTATGATACCACTAGAACAGAGCTGAATAGCCAGTATATTATGTAAACTAGTCCATGTTCACTCCATTTCACCTCAAGGAAAGAAGCTAAGGATGCAGACACTCTGTTTTTCACTGATTACATATGTGTAGACAAAAGTACCATCTCCAAACACCTGAATCGCATTTTTGAGGTGATGCTGTCTTTCCATGGATTAAAATAAAAACTGGATTAATCTAGACAACATCATCTCAGAACTACCTGCAACACTTACCTCCTTGAGGCCGAGTCTCTGAGTGGTTAATGCTTTTGCTGGTTTTGGGGGTTCTGGAATTTGTTCCTAGAAAGACACTTGCTGACTTGTTTTTGTGGGTGTAAAATGTCAGCACTTCTTCCAGGTCACTCTCACTGCAATAACAAGAGAAGAAAGGACTAAATGAGGATTCCAAGCCATCATAGAATGGTGAAAAAGGACAGAAGGATAAGGAGGCTAAAGGGGGGAGGGAGGGAAGGCCAAACAACTACTGAATTGCTCAGTCCTACAGGGCTAGAGTGGCAGGCATGGAGCATGCCTTGGTTAAAACCAAAATTCCCACTGAAACACCATTCTTTTACAAAGCAGAAAATTCAAAGCATTCAGAAAGCAGGAACTTCCCCAGAATAAAACAAGAACAACTGAAAACTCCAAATACATTTGAAGATGCTTTGCTCAATATAAGAGATTCAGTTCTCAGCTAAACTAGTGAAACTTCCCCAGGTGCTCTCCAGAACAAGCAATTATCACATTCATAAGGGAAGTCAGCTCAGCTGCTGCTCAGCTGCTGCTTCACACTCATCAACAGCAGTTTCACTGCAACAGTGGAAGGACAAGGAAAGAGCTAGTTAATTAGCAAAACCACAGGACAAACAAGCACAACAGTCAGTATGTTTGCGAAGCTCCAAATTTGCAAATGCTTATTTTCTTGACAAGAAATTTGCTCTTATTTTCTTGACAAAAAAGGGGGGGGGGGGGAGGAGGGGTTTAAATTCCACCACGTCCTAAGCCTCTATTGCTCTGCACATCAGTATCAGTTAGTTGGCCACTCTAATCAGTTTGGGTGAGCTGTATCCCCCTCCTCCCCCCCTTTTTTTTTTAATTAATAAGTAGCTGCCTGTCTTTTTGCTCTACAATGCTGCCTCAGCATTAGTGTAAGTGAATGTACAGCACAGTGCACACCAAGAGCTAAAAGGACAGTGCCAGGGACTCCACAGTAGAACTGAATACAGGAACACAAACTTGCACAGCAGCAGTTACAATCCTTCACAATATCCTCTGCTTATCACAGCTGTATTAGTCTTTGCTTTTACCAAAGCTCAGTACCACCCACTTCTGATCAATCACTGTGCTATCCAGAGGAAAGCAGTGAGCAATTTTCAAACAGATTGAAAAGAAAGAAGTAGTGAGAGTCTCAACTTTCCTAGAGAATACAAAAGTGCATTAAAAAGACAACCAAACTACCTGTTCTTCTCTCTACCTGTACCTCTCTCTAAGAGGTTCTTACTGATACAAGCACATCATGTAAGTGTAAAGTAATGGAGAGTCATGCTGAAGAGTCAGCTCTGTACTCAAGAACCAGAGGTTTCGAGTCAAAAGGAGCGAGTTTTGTGCTCAAGAATTAAAGGCTTGAGGAAATAATTCCAGTTCACTGAATAATTTTGAACCTCTCTATATTCAAATAACTATAATACTGATGCTCATAAAATATTCTACAGAATACATACACATAAAGGAGATTCACCTCATTTTCAGAACACATTTCCTACAAGATTCTTATAAGCTTAGGACCATAGTGTATGCAATTGGAAAATGCTGCTTTTTCAATGTGAAACTAACTAATTGCATTGAACTTCCTTAATAAGCAAGATAAGAGGCAAGGATGAAGACTGAGTATACTTCATTTCCTTCCTCATCTCAGGAAGTAAAGTCCTAAAGACAGCTATCAAGGCAATTTGTTTCCTGAGAGCAGAAACTTAAGAGCCGAAACCACCACACAACAGTTGGAAACCATTTAAGCAGCAGCCTTAGCTGTATTCTCCTTCCAAAATACTACTGCACTTGCTCCAGAATCCCAGGAAAGGAGATCATTAGCTCACAAGCACCAGATGGGAATTTACAGAGAGCAGGGAAGACTGCAGTTTTCTGGATCTACTTAATGATTAAAATATCTTTTCTATGTCCTCCTTTAGGCACCAGATGCTGGCACTACAAGTGTTTGGTTGCTAGAAGGGAGAGAGAGAGACAGAGGAGAAAAAAAAAGGGGAAAAAAAAAGAGAGAAAATACAAGTTTTTTGCCTCCCAGCAATAGCAGGAGCAGATGCAAAGGTCAGCCAGGTCTTACAGCACAATACCATCTTCTTCAAGGTTAGGAAATCCCTTCCAAAAGAAATAAAATCCATTCCTACCTTGCCTTCGCAATAAAGTTCTGAAAGCCTTCAGCATTCACTCCCTCCTCCACCTCCTCTTCCCGTTTCTTTTTTGATCGTTTCTGAACCATCTGCTCCGTTTCCTGTGAAGAAGCAGTATTAGCAAGTGCCCCTGTGCAGTCGCTCTACGTTCTGTGGTGCACCCACCGCTCGGAACACAAAGAGCAATTCCACGGCATCTCGGAGAAAGAACGTCTTCTACACAGAGCCAAAGGGTAAGTGCAGTTCAGCTACATGCAGCAGGATGGGTGAGTGCAGACAGCCCCAGAGAGGGCAAGCCGAGCTGATCCCAGATTCCTGACTCCTCACCCTGACATAACCTCTGGGAACTGACTTGCTGAGAAGCTTTCAAGCCTTACAGGTATATGCTGCTCCCTCAACTACACCCTTTGCAGAGACAGGGGAAAAAAGTACCATTTTTTGAAGCCTTTACATGGTTTTTCCATTTTCTGATGTTTTTGTCCCCAGTGCAGGCTTCCCCCTAAAAGCTTATATTCAAATCTTTCTGTCCAAAAGAGGATTTTTTTCCTAGACTACATTAGAATAAATTACAATAAACCTTTGTGAGAATGGAAGCAAGCTATGAGATAAAATATCTTTTCTTTTTTGCTAGTAGAACTTCTTGACACCAGAGGTTGCATTCATACAAAAATTAAGTAGAAATCTGCTAAATCTGTGGTCACAAGTCAGTGAAAGAAGTCTTTATGTTGGAGTCAAACATGAAAAAAGAACTGCAGCCTAATAGTCCCTCAATAGCTTAAAAGCGTGTGTTCCAAAAGCTCAAGTGATCTGTTCTCACTTGTTTTTAACTAAGAAAATATGTTTATGTAATGATTTATTACCAGTTATACAGCTTTGTTTTGTGAATTTACTCGAGAGTTTGCAGAAAATCCTCATGTTTGAATACAATTTGAGTAGAAATTATATCCAAAGCAGCTGTGTTCTTCACTCACTACAGAGCCACCCGGGCGTTTTGTGGTTGCTCCCAACACAGTGGTTCAGTGAGCACTGGGCACACAAGGCTCTCCCTGCAACAGATTTGGTTGGATACCAGCCTTGCTTTACCAGGTCAAGCACCACATGTCCATGTCCCTTCTGAGAAGCTCCTGTGAGTGGATGTCCTCTGCTAGTGAGGGAGAGATGAGACCTGCACATGCAGCAATGCCTCTGGAAGCAGGAGCCAAACTCACCTTGTCCTCACACTATAGGAAGGGCAGAGAGCAATGGGAAAGTGGAGCTGGGCTGGTTAAATAAGGATCAACATGAAACCACTATGTTAAGAACACTATCTTCTATACCCAAAGAAATGAAAATTACTTAAATTAGGACTCAAATCTTCTTGTCACAAAGCATGCAGAATTCCACACTAGAGAATTTCCGCAGAATTTGACTTGCATTTCCTCAGTATATGAAACAAATGGTAAAGTACATTTTTCACATACTGTATAGATAGAAATGATTATCTCTAGAGAAGCATCATAAAAATAGCGAGAAATGGAAAAAGACAATATAAAGCATTAGAACAAAGGCAAGGCAAAGGAAATAAAGTTAAATCACACCTCACCAAACATTTATTTTTATTGACATCCACAGAAACATTCAGACTTATCTTCATTTGCCACGTGTCAACAAAATGCATCTATGTCTGCATTTTTTGATCGACACTTTGATAAAGTTAAAGAAACTCATGTGCACGATTCCTGCACTACACACACAATGCAGCAATACTGTTGTCTACCTTACAATTTGAACAAACAGCTGCCATGACTGGATGTGCATCTGCAAAGAAATCATATATATTACCAACATATCCCTTAAAGAGGCTGCTCTTTTGACTATGTCAAGACCAGCAGCAGATATTGTAGAGGAAGATACCAGAAAACAAAATCATCAACTGCACTAGGGTAAGCTGCCTTGTGAACAGTTTCTTACGCAAGCTGCATACAAAAATCTGGATTTAAAACAAACAGCATTTCCAAGGGGCCCTGAGCTTTACAAGTTCTTAATAATTTGATAGTTATCTATGAATGGGTGATTTATATTCAGTTTCTGACCTTTAATGAGCAGTAACCATGGTGGCTGCTGCTGCTGGAGTCAAAGGAGATGATCAACACTAGTTACCGGTTTTATGCAAAGCATAATATTTTACATATAAAACATATATATTTCACATTCTATTACACATCAACAAGGCACATTGTGGTGCAGGGAAGCCTGAAGACGCCTCAGGCAACTTAGCCCTCTGCTGAGGGGGCTGAGCTCCCAAGAGAAGAATCCAAGGAGAATTGGATTCACTCACCTTGTTGTAGCAGACTATGAACTCGCCCAGCTGGCGGGCCAGGATGCGGCGCCGCTCGGCCAGGCGCAGGCGGCGGCTGGGCAGCAACATCCTCAGGGAGTGCTGCAGGTTGCTGGCTGCTCGCTTCAGGAAGCGCACCACGAGCTCCTGCGGGCACAGGAGACGGGGCTCACGATGGGCTAGCAGCAGAACGCGGCGAGAGGGCAACTGAGCTGCAACCCCAGCTCACGGCTGGCAAGAACTAAACACTGCTTGGAGAAAGCGACCTGGCAAATGGCCGGCAGAAACACTCTCCAGGTGCGTTTTTAACTCAGACATACACGGCCAAAGCAGGGGAGGAGGAGGAGGATGCGTCTAATCTGAGGTGGGACACAGGTAGGATACTTGTCTGAAAAGCATGTGGCAGACTAGAAAAAGCAGCAACAACATAAATTAACCCACAAAAGCAATACTTCTGACAATATTTTTTAAAAATAACAAGCTGTAATGCGCTCAGACTCCTGCGACGGAACATACTGACATAAAGCATCTGAGGCCACCACAGGGAAGGCCATCGTCACCAGAGAGCTCCACTGCAGCGAGGAGGCCCATTTCTTCACTGTCCATACAGGCACATTACCTCCACATCTCTCCACAGCAACAGATGATTACATTGATGGCCATATAATTGCAATCCCCCAAGGGCAGGGCCCATTTCTATACGACCTCTCGCGGGAGAAACGCACAAGGCACTTCCCAAGGCAAAACGCATCCTGCGTGGGGCATATGGAACCCGTGCTGTCTCCCCTCTGGATTTGCTTTTGCTTAGGAGCTCTGCTAATGCATAAATGAGCTGCCTCACAGCCAGACTATTAGATTTCACAGCTCGCCTCTCACT